>JAWPHD010010309.1:0-94982 GCA_037043455.1 Cyrtodaria siliqua
ATTTCCCACGGAAACCACATATTTCTAGAGAAGCCTTAGTTTCGCATTTGAACTCTTTACATATTCTGCTGCACATATTCTATAGGACTTTGTGAAGAAGTCGGAGAGACTTTCAAATTATTTCTGAACTCTACTCTAATCAGTCATAACGGAAACGTTGCACAGAAAACTGTTTTAAAGAAAACAAATCAGAATTTCGAAACTAAAACTCCTATAGTGGGAGCCGGTGTTTGCGTTAGAAATGCTTAAAGCGTGACAACGACGATTTACCATCAAAATCGACACACATAGATTTGCATTATCTTCTTTTTTTTTTTCTTTTTTTTCTTTTTTTTTCTCTCCCGTTACCCGTAAAGTTCGCTTGCGCTCGAAGTGCCTTCGGCACTTCTCGCTAGCTGTGCTCGCTATAAATACAGACAAAGATAAATGAGCATATCAAATTATTTCAATGTAGAGCATTTGTTATAAATTAACAATTCAATCAAATTTTAGGCATATTTTCTTGAATAAAATTACAAATAGCTGTAGTTTGTGCCTTATCTTTTAGGTTACATAGACAAAGTAATATGGAGTTTTCTGAGGCAGGTTCCGATATATTTCCAGGAGTAAAATTAAAAGTATTACGCATGGAGGTTCTACCCTTCAGATGTGGACAATATAGAAGAAAGTGTTTTTCATCCTCTACTATTTTGCAGATAGAGCAAATACGATCATTTCTAGGGGTCTTCGGATGATTATATCGTCCTCTTTCTATTTGTAGCTTATGCGTACTAATTTGTAAAGATGTTAGATGTTTTGTTATTGATTTGGGGAATCCTTGTTTTAAATATGGTTGTATTTAATATATGTACTTGAATAAAACTGAAGTTTAGAGTCAGGAGAACTTTGTAGGTATGTCATCTTTCCTTTACATTTATTTTACATCTTTCAATCATATTTATCGAGTCTTGGGATCTCGGGTTATTACTGTTAAATAATTGTCCAAGTTTAGAAATTGTTTGGAACCAAGTTTTTATCGCCTGTTGCAAACATTCGTATACTTCATTTAGTAAACGATGAGATGGCAGTTGTAAAAGTCTATTATGATATTTAATTGTCTGATTAGCAATAAAGTTAAAGATTGGTTCTCTACCTAATTCGCATCTAGCTCCAAAATTAGAGGCTTATACTATAGTGGGGGCAGATTGGTGACATATATTGGTAAAATTTTGCATTTTGTGACAAAAGCCTCAAACTTGACACATAGCTAGACAATACTATACTAAACATTTTTGGCTATGGACTCACCTCAGATTTTGAAAAATGGCCGCCATTTTCAAATTGGCCGCCACATATTCCATAAAGAATTAATGAAGCCCATAATTAATTGGTTTCATCAAAACTTGTTATGGTAAATACATTAAATTCAGGGCATTGATAGACTATAAAATATGCAATATAATTTTGGTCATTTTTTTCTTCAAAATGGCCGCCAAAAAACGCTTTTTTTTCCTTTTTTAGAAAGCAATCAAAATGTTGATGTGTTTTACAAGGTGTTGACTTGATATATTTATGTATATGTCTATACTTCAATAAATAGTTGTTAGATACATACTTCAGGGGTTAGGGGTTTTACACATGTATACATACTATGCCTTCAGGGGTTAGGGGTTTTACACATGTATACATACTATGCCAACTCTGAGACTAGTTTTGTCTTTAGCCGTAAGCATTTCTGAAGTGTGTTTAAGTTTCAATCTCATCTTTATTAGCGGCTTTTAGTATATAATAACTCGTAAGTATACATCCAGTGACTTGGTAAAACACTATTAAAGGTATACACAACAATCTTGAATTATTTATCAAGCATCCCATTTGATTCAAATTGATTAATCCAATATCAATTTGACTTTAAAACTTCTTGCATATACTTAAATACAACGCATATTTTTTTTAATTGTTTGTGGTTATTCTATTATAAGTTTTAATGTATTATTGGTGCAATATATTCCCCAATGATCAATGTGTAAAACTAATTATTAAAACTGATTTTATAACGTGCATATAAAGTAGCAAAACTAATGGGACGCCGCAGGTTATAAAAAAAAATCAAGCTTGCCGAGTCTTCTAAACGTTTGGAGAAAAATATATCGGAAAGGATACTTAAACAATATTTTTCATCTCCGCCTTATCGGAATTATATTTAATTACGACCTTAAATTACATTTGTTGATTTGATAAACACTATTAACAAGACACTATCAGAAAACAAAATCAACAAGAAGTTTGTTATATACACAAACTAAAATGTAATAAGTGAACATTTTCAATATGAGAGCTAACATTAGATTTAATCTAATCTTACTGTCTATGATCTGAATGGTACATTTTTTTAATCACAGTCACAGTACCCAGCGTCCCATTTTTAAAAGACTGTATACATCATTCATGCTTGTCTCTTTGACATTTACATTTAATAAGTCCCTCCTTGTAAACGCTGATGCCTGTGGTAATGTTATCGAGAATGGCTTCAACATATCCTCTTCCAACCGCAGTCACCGGATGTAGGCATTTCACAGGTGGACCTAAAGGCCATGTCTGCAACAATATCCAATTACAACCTGTTTAACTACTCGACAGGTGTGCTTGAGAAGAGCTACACCAATTGGTGACATGGACTTGTTGGGCTTGTTGTAGCTTGGAACCATTGAATGTCAACAATTCTTTGCGACATCAACATGCACTAGTGTGAATTCGGATAAAACCTTGAGGCAAGCACACAGACACGTTTGAAAAACGTATTTATCAGCTGTGTTAATAAAACATATATGAGATAAAACAGACTTCTAACAGATTCGGAAAGTAAACTTTAAACATATAAAAAGCAATAAAAAGAACAATAAAAGTAACTTGTCAAATAGAAAGCAGTTCAATAATAAGAATTGATAAGTCACCTATACGTACTGGCTTCCTATGATATCAATGGTTCTATGGTATCACGGTAGTGTCCAATCTATAAAACAGTATGCATCTCGGCTAAAATATGTTAACTATTTTATAGATGTGATGACTTTAGGTACATATAATAAAATAATTGAAAAAGAAAAGTATATTTATCATCAATAAAAGGATATTTCAAATAAATGCAAACATGTTTACAATTTCCTTATGATCTTTAAAAGTTATTACCCCTAGTCTCCATAAATGCAGTTTCCATTACTTGAACGTTATAAAATTCATTACCTTTTAGACAGATGAGTCTGTTGTACATTATTGTTTCTAGAAATGGTCCCTCATTGAATCTTATACCAGTTACTAACAAATACAGGATACACAATATGTTTAAACATATTTATTTTACATCGATTGCGAAACAAGTTCTTTCAACGTGGATTAATCACTCTCGATGGCTTCCTGGGTAGAACCAGTACTAAGCAATGTGGATTAATTACCTTGCTCAAGGATAAATAACGTGGCCGCGACGGAGGATCGAATCCACGACCTCTCAATCTGTAGTTCGGCGCTCTACCACTGGACTACGCACTCCAATATGTGCATACCTTGATACCATAGAACTTTAAAATAATAAGCTCGATGAAGGTACCCTTTTTTAAAAAATTTACGTAAAACTGATTACATATCATAACAATTTAGTAGAAGGTCACAGAAAGCATGTGAGTTTCCTTTCTCTTTAAATATTATTTACAGCTTATTTTTTTCGTCAAAACATTTAAGTACCGCGATACCATAGAACACCATGCTATATATAAATGCAATATACAAGTTTTTTTTTATTGAAACAATGTGCTTCATTGTTCGTTTTCTTACTCTGGTTTCAAATCTTCCGGTTAATGTCAGGATTCTCGAGAGAATGTACAGATGACCTGTGATGGGAGTGAGACAGTCGCCTGCTTCCCTGGGAATTTACAGTTAAAAATCGGTTCTTGTATACTCTGTTGCTACAGGCTGTTTTAGACGATGGTTGCCTTGAGTGCGCCTGTCGTTGGGGTACAATATCTGGCATGCATCGAACTCTGCAATACCATGCTGCATCTTGAAAAGCACAGAGAGTCGATGGGTTCGCCGTCTGTTGGCTAGTGTATCCCAACCTAGGTCCTTTACCATCCTTGTGATACATCCTGGGGTCTTGTCTTGGTAGTTATTGTGAGCATTAAAGCGAGCGGACCGCCTCTGCACTTGCTCGATCCTATTGACATCCTCTGCAAGGTAAGGGTCTCATACTGTAGAAGCGTACTCGAGTGTGGGACTCACTAGTGAAGTGTATGCAGCGTCTCTCACGTTCTTGGTGCATCCCCGCAGATTACGTCTTAAGAAGCCTACTGTTCTTGAAGCCTTTCTAGCTGTATTTTCCACATGAGTCTTCCATGACATGTCGTTGCTGATAGTGACACCTAGGTACTTCCCACTGTCAACTGCTTCTAAAGTGTGGCCATGAAGCGTGTACGAGTTCTTCTTGCAGAACTGCCTGTTAGTACCTAGGTGTAGCACCGTGCACTTCTGTGGGTGGAATTTCATCTGCCATGTCTGCTCCCATTCTTCTAGGGCTGAAAGATCATGATGGAGCTGTGCTTCACCTGCGTCGTTTTTGATGTGTTTATACAGCAAACAGTCATAAACGAAGAGGCGATGAGGAAACTACTTCCGTTAGGTCGTTAATGTGGGCAAAGAATAACAATGGGCAACTGACGTCAGCTTGTGTAGACTTATAGCCCTCCAGGAGAACTTGTTGCTTCCTTTGGTCCAGGAATGCCTTAATCCAGAGTAGTTTGGTCCCTCTCACTCCGTAGCAGTGAAGTTTGTAAAGTACTGTCTTGTGGAGTACCTTATCAAGTCGAAGAGAATGACGTCTACTTGGTCTCTTCCTGAACGCAACTGACTGGCTAGTGGCTATTCCCTGTATGGTGGTGATTAGTTGGGTCTCACACGAGTGACGACATCTGAATCCATGCTGGCTGTCACACGGGATCTGGCGATGGATGAAGTGCTTTATGACACTACTGTGGATGATATGTTCGAGTATCTTACATACTACTGATGTGAGTGAAACTGGCCTGTAATTGGAGGCTATGTTCTTATCTCCATTCTTGAAAAGCGGGACTATTAATACTTCCCTCCAGTCATCAGGAACATCTCCCATGTCTAGTGGACGTTTGGAAAAGTCCTTCGGGAGATCCTAGTACGGATATGTTGGTGAGCTGTAGCGTACAGAACAATGTCATGGTCGCTCTTCAGTCCAATTGGTGGCAATGGTTTACACCTGATCTTGAAGCCTGGGTGGCTGGTGAAGATGAGGTCAATGATGTTCTGTAGCCTAGTAGGAAAAGTCTACCATTTGCTCAAGTCCCTCGCATGTCCAATGCAATATCCAAGTAAGTCTGACTGACCCTACGTGGGTAGTGTGTGCTGCCTGAAATTATGTTCTTATCCCAGTCTACATCAGGTACGTTAAAGTCCCATCCGTTGATGTAGATTGAATTTTATAGATGGCTTTGAGGTTGGTGATTTCCTCCTGCGTGTCACAAAATGTCACGGGTAGAGCCTATTGGTCGTTCATAGCTCTTGTCAGTTATCGGTTACACCCAAAATCTATTGTTCGAGTTGAAACAATTTCACAATATTCATGATCTATTCATGTAACACGTAAAAGCGTGCTCATTTTAAGTGGCCGCCAGAGAGGCCGTGTCATAAGTTTAGTTTTGTGCTAATGCATGTAAACGTATAGGTATATTTTCCTTAAACGGCAAAATTGTATAAGGGGCCTCTCGTGTAGATTCAATACTGTAGATTTAGCCACGTTTGTCACGGACTGAACGGGGGAAATAATGATTTGGGCGTAATGTTTGCTATAAAACCCATTGTCTTCTAGCTCTCGCCGGGATCATCGATAGTACTTTGTTGGAACAGAGATTGGACGGCAAAATTCATAGGCAACATGTGGTTGGTAGTTTTATTAAACTTTTATCGTATATTTGTATTCAGTGGGCGGCGCCATCTTGTTTGGCGGTTACGACATCCGGTTAGCATTGATGTTTCTCAAACATAACTTTAGACTACCCAGTGGGCACACGACGTTGATTCAACGTTGAGATGTGGTTGGATTTTGGTCATGACGTCGATCAACGTTACTTCAACGTTGAATCAACGTTGCCCTATTCAACCTTCAACCATCAACTTGTATGGGTATGAGTACTGACGTTGTATCAACGTTGATTCAACGTTACCGTTCTCAACGTTGGAACATCGTTAGAATTGTAACGTCGTATAGACGTTGATAAAAGGTTGACCTTTCAACATTGTGGATATATATATATATGATATATCAATCATATAATTACTAATAACGAGGTGTAGGTAAATGAAAGATGTGATAGATAACACCATTAATCATTGCAGAATTATATACAGTACTCCTTAAATTTCCTCTTTAATTACATATATATTGAAGAATTGCATCCGCGGAATTTGTTTTGCAAGTAACGTACGACGGAAATGCTGACCCAGCCAATCAAATGCAGGGATATACAATTTCACGCGGAAAACTGAGATTGTGTCTTGTTTACAAAGAAATGTGTGTATAAAATCGTTTTAATACAGTTATTTCAATATTCCAAAAGCGTCGGTGATCAAGTTTGAAGTGGTAAGTCAGTGTTACTTTGTTTGATGGGAAAAGTTTGTGTGAAAAACTAAAATATTTGTGAATCCTGATCGATTTCGTAGTCGTTGGAATGGGCCCATCTTTTTTGAAGTTTTTCTATTCTTTTTTCAAAAAATATTCTCCAACAACCAGTCTCTTGAGGATGATGTTCTTTCCGATACTGCACACAATCAATTTCTGATTTTCAATGCAGCCCCGTTTCGGAGGAAAGGTTTTATGCCCCCCACAGGGGTCCGGCTCATGTACTTTGTCGCTAAATACCAGTTGAAATCGAACAAAAGTGTCCTACATGAATTGGGAAGACATCTGAGTCCAGCAGCCATATTATAGAATAGGACATTATACAAGGGTAATCACTAGGCGTACAGGCAATTCTCACTAAGTTCAGTCTATGCTGAATATTGTTTTAATTAAAAGAGCAAATCATTTAACTCTACTTGCCTTCTATACCCAAAAGTTCAAGGTGTCCAACATTGGTATATATTTTAATATCGCTCAATACAGTACTGAGAAATCGTCATCGAAACGTTGAAAAACTGGTCAAAATTTTTAGTCGGAAGACCCCGTGCCTAAACGCAGTCACTCTGTAAACAACAACTTTAACGGCAGACTTGTTTTGTTGACATAATTACAGAAATATTTTTTAACAGTTGCTTTCGTTATAGAGATGTTATAGAGATTGAATTTTTTTTTATTATTAAAAGTGATTGATTCAATTTGTAGTGAGGTATTATCTTAAACCCCAATATTTTACATTAAATAAAACCCTTACCCTTCTATGAATGCATAATGGACTGTCCTTTTGTTAAATTTGGACCTTTCCATTTATGATACAAGGGTTGTTTTGGAGAAATGATTGATGAGCAGCCAGAAAGTGTACACCCTGATCAGCCTGCGAGTTCTGAGTTCACACTGCATGCAAAGGCTATTGTGGTCATAGCATGAACAGTATATCATTTGTTAGAAAATTAGATTTTTTTTTTGCCCGCCACGACTAATTTAAGTTATAGTAATTTGATTATTAGCAGTCTGATACTTTTTAGCTGTACTTGCTGTAGGTCTTTGCGAGGGTCTTTATAGCAATGAAAGCTCGGACGAGTTCAAAACCCAGCCTGATTGGAAAGTCAGAGTTTTCCTGAAATTGTCCCGAGTGATTATAGCTTGTCAATATGACCATATGGTGCTAAACATAATTGCTAGCATTACATACCACATCAACATTAATCCAACTATAATTCAACGTTGTTTTAGCGTTCAGTCTTCAACGTTTGGTTTTCAACGTTGTTTCAACGTTAGAATTTCAACGTTGATTCAACGTCAGAATTTCAACGTCCAATCAACTTTCAAATCCAACTATAAATCAACGTTGATTCAACATTGGTACCTGACGTTGATTCAACGTTGATCCAACGTTGTTGTGCCCGCTGGGTAGCATATGATTTTGAAGTTACTTTATTAGATGTAATTATTGTAATTGATCATTAATTGTAAAACAATATTAATTTGATGACAGTGGATAATAGGTGCATTAGTTAACGTTGGCGTATAACTCAGTGATTGTAATACACGATTGTTAACATTAGTTAACAATGAGATGAGTGACAAGAATAAATGCGTGCATGCATAACTCAGTGAGTGTAATATATGAGTAATTTGATCATGTTTATATTACATGTATTAGGGGCATTGATTAACAGCGACGTACATAGCGTATACATGGCGTTGTAGAATATGTATACATTGCTACTCATCATTAGTACAGCTTACATATATTGATTGAATAATGATTTGTTTGGGTAATGATATTTATGCAAGATTGTTATGTTTGTCAACCGACATCTAAAACGTATGTATAATTACAGCCTAAGCCATCCAGGTTTGGAAATAAGCCATCCAGGATATAAGCCATCCAGGGTTGGAGTAAGCCATCTAGGTTTGGATATCCAGGAGTGGAGCTAAGCTTCCACGAATAACGTTTACAAGCGGTGGAGACGGTCCCCGTACCTGCGCAGCCAGGTTTTACTAACGACAACCCCCGGGACACAAGGTGGGCCCGTTACCAATCCTCACTGGAGGAATATTACTCACAATCTCAGTGGAGGTTAACTATCATTGCATCGCGTCATCAATCCTTACAGAAGGCATTTGATGACAATCATCCATTGAATTCGCGCATCATCATCTTCATGAGCTCTCGCGCATCACAGTTATCGCGCTAGATCAACATTGTTATAGCTTTAACAACACTTTAGTGTCTTAGACATTCAGTATTTATAACAATACTAAGAACGTCTTAAACGAACATGAGAACATTCTTTTCATAGTTCATTTGTGTATTCGCTTGTTTTTTTTAGATAATTGTATATATATTAAACATATTTTAAAAGTTGCATTAAACTTATGTAAATGCATTCACCGTCATTGATTCTTTCCTGAGTTAGCCCAACCACTAAGGTCATCCTGTGACACTGCGTCCTGTAGAGGTAGTCTTTATCAACTATGTCTGGTGTGCGGTAGTATGCAGCGACTACCATCTTTTTATTCTGAGAAACTTTCAGAGTACCAGAGATCAGTTCGACCTTGTTGCTAATCTTGACATTCAACAGTTCCATGTCGTCTTTAACCGCTATTAGGACAACTCCATGTGGGTCCTCGACCTATCATGTGGGATGAAGCAACTTCGGGGCTTCCAATTGAGTGTAGTGAAGAATCGCTAAAGCTGTTGGATCTGTCCTGAGTAGGATCAGGAGATATCAATACACTTTTATCACTCATACTATAGTATGAGATCACTCATACTATAGTATGAGCTCCCTATGCTGCTACAGTCAGGGGCCTGTGCATCATATAGTATCATGAAGTGATGCGGTGTTCCACAGTCTGGACAGTACCAATGGGCAGATGAATTGGCTAGACTATCATACTCAATGGAATGGTATGAAACTACCATATTGAAGGTTCCATGTTCACCGCCATATGCATACCATGCACCTATCAATATTTCGCACACTGGGCAGGGTTAGTGGCGACGGGCACACCCAGTGGAATTAGACAAATGTACAAATTGATTGTCCAATTCCCGTCCCTAAAAGTAAAATGTATGTCTAATTCCCGAGGCTAAAAGTTAAAGACTGTCTATAAAGGGGACATGACTACTACACTTTGATTGGGTCGATACTTGTTTTAACAAATGTTGTAATTATTGTATGCTACACGAAACACAGTCATTTAACCATGAGCAATTATGAAACCAAATACAGAAATACTGCTAGCAGAATACACTCCAGAATCGCTAGCACTAGCACTTTATACGTGAGGACACAATCAAATATTCAAACATGACATTGCGTCTAAACGTGTATTTCTAAATGTCAAGACAATTGTAGCAAAAGAAAGCATCACCTTTCTGTCGTGACCATTACGGACTACACATGGAGAATTAAAACTGTTTACATATCACAATTCAACTGAAACACGAGTTTGTTTTTATCTGTGATATATATTTGAATCGTACATAGCTTAAGCTGTTCTTTACACAACTTACAGTAAAATGTATAGTACTTTCCACGGACTACATGTGCATGGCGAATATTTACCTAACTGTCATCAGTGTTCGTTACCGCGTTACTGAAACGGTCATCGTTGATAGTATGAACTGTAAAGAAGGATAGCCATACGTGTTTATGTGTAGGATAGAGGCTATGAAGAGAAATCTTCACCATTCAGAAACCGACTGCGGTTTTTTAATTGCGTAGATTTCTCTTCATGGACTCTATCCGGCTTAGTGTTTACCATATATTTTATCGATAGTCTCTATATAGGTCACAATCTAAACCATGAAGAGCGATGGTAATAAAGTCTTCATGAATAAATGTAGCCAGTATTTAGAATTCTGAGCCATCTGATTTGTTTAAAAAGTTAGGTAAATACTAAAAGCCAATACATAAATTAACAAGCAAGGTTTTACGCAAACGTAAAATAGCTGCCGAGAGGAAATAGCATTAAATCTGGGTTGGAACTGGGAACAAAGTTTAACATAATAACCGATCAAGTCACGGGTGTGTAAACAATATTGAAAAAAACAATGTTGTCAGGAAGACGTTAACACGCCACGACCGTTTTTGTCTTACCGAACACCATCAGTTCTTCCTACCAAACATTTTGAATCAAGGTGGGCGACCTCGCTTCGCTCTGGTCAAATCCTTGACATGCGTTACATATTTATTACATATTCACCTTTGTAGCACGACGTGCTAGAAGTACACACCAACACAGAAATACAAGTGTTCACATGTAAGGGATGCGTGTGCGTTAGTGTGTGCATTACAACACATATACACTTTTTACTGCTACCATGTGCAATTATAAGATTGCGTCATCAAAGTGAAAAACTCAAAGAAGCTGTTCATTGCTACCTTACCATGTTCAGTTATAAAAACAATATAAGAGTCGCTGCCGAACTGGACTTGTACAACTGATCCTAAAATGTTGATGTGTTAAAGGAACTCACGGCAATCTTGCAGTTGTTATCAAACGTTAAAATGGGCATCTCATTTATTAATCCAGAATCATTTTGGCTTTCATATCATTAAATACAATTGAGTTTTTAAATTGTTCTTAGTTATTTAACCATGGGCTTAAATAATTAGTGGTGCAATATAATCAACAGTTAGTAATATGCAAAACAATTTAATTTATGCTATTCTAATACTTTATATTAATTATTGTAAACATGCAAGTTATGCAGAAAAACTAAGAAACGCCGCGGGTTTTAAACAAATCATGATTGCCATGTGTCGCTTTAGTGGCATAATTTAAAAGAAAGCCAAACGCATTAAGAGATACAAGCGAATATCCACATTTTTAAAATCAAATCTGAAACTTCGCATTTCGGAACGACGGATAAAAACACCTTAAAAATTAAATAACCTTCATAAAACTCTACCAACGTACTGTTACAGCATTTAACAACTAGCCCACACATTTATATTCATAATAAAATTGCATCCTGAAATTAAATTGATAAAATATCTTCCACATTCAACAACCGTCCGGAAATCACCGAACTGTCAGTCCGGAAATCACCGAACTGTCATCGATGTTAACTGACGGTCAACGAGATTGTCAGTTGTACGTTGTGGGTAAGCTAGAGACCCTGACCCCAAAAGAAAAAAAAGTAGTTGCATATAAACAAAACAATATTTGAGATTGACGAAGAACAACAAAACTGCTGCTCGTAGATGGCTACGTAGACTGGGCGGATCTTGTTTGACGTAATGAGATAACATGTGTAATGTAGTTATGTTTATTAATGGAGACTTGACCATGTGTTTTTTACAGAAAATTGCTAAACTAGCGTCGGTACGACGGTTTTCTAAAGTTGACAATCCTAATTCTTTTATCATTTCTCCAACGAGACGTTTATTGCCCCGTACCCATTTCAGTATATTAGGCCCCATATTAACACAGTCTTTAAATTCTCAATTTTCCCCGAGAACTATACCACTGTGATACCTACAGTTTCCTCTGATTCTGTAGAAATCCCAAATGTGAGAATCACGCCAGAGGCATTATCACTTAGCATGCCCCTGACTATAACACTTGTATATGTGTTATGTGTGGGGATACATGTACCACGGCGTGGCCTACTGGTTGAGCGTCCGCCTCGCATGCTGGAGGTCTTGCGTTCAATCCCCGGCCAGGTAATACCAAAGACTTCATGAAAATGATACTAGGAGCCCCATTGTTTGACGTTCAGCTTATAAATGGAAGTTCTAGGACTGGTCGGCTCGGTGTCAGTATAACGTCACTGGGTGGGGTATCATGGCATGTGTCTACGGCGTGCTATTCAATGGTATTATAGTGAGGCAGCACTATAAAGTTGAGCATATAGCTGAGTATTATGACTGAAAGATTTTTAAAAGCGACGTTAAATCCCATACATAAAAGTCGTCTTAATAGCTGACAAAAGTACCGCGATTAAATTATCACGACGGCAGTTATACTGCTACCATACGTGCCATCTGATGTGCAAATTCTTGACATGCGCACTATGGTTGTCTGTGTTCTGTCGACAATTGGCTGAGTTTGTCACATTTGTCACAATGCTTTTCGTATGTGCGTTACATTTCGTATTTTCGCATTTTTCCGAAGAGCTACATTTCTTTAATTTTACGTAACTCGCTTTCTTTTAATGAATCTTCTTTACATGTATTTACTGTTGTTGTTTTAACCGGGTAATAATGTCTTATTAAAATCACTTTACATACATGATAGTCTTTTACTCTGCATTTTATCGTTTTGGCTTGCTCGTTGAACAAACGGCTCTCGTGTGTTTAATTTTAAATATTAATGGAATATTGGAGCTTAATGTTCCGTTAACACATACAACGAGGTCGTATAGGGACAGAAACCTCGGACGGAGATGAGATGGAGGATGACGTTTTCAATCAGAAAACCTCGCGAGGCTGTGGTCTATAGTACTAAAGTAAAGGTCTTAGCCACTGAGCTACCGAAGTCCCTTAATTCAAATTCAGAAATGTTCAAATGTTTTATTTTGTTATTGTGCGTTTGTCATTCTATTGGATATGCGGTGTTAATTACGACTTGACTATGTCGTATTTGATAACTTTGCGGTCGATATCAAACATGCCCATGCCACTAGTCTAAATGCTCGTAAACCATGTTTTATATAATTTCTTCTAAAAGACCTGCAGATATTTTGTTCTAAATGTCATCAGTTGTTGGCGACATTGCTTTCCAGATCAATCTTCGAAGGCACGTCGTTAAATATCCACGACGTCAGACAATCCCTTACACATTTTGAAATCAATTTTCTGTTCTAAGAATTTATTGTATAATGTCCCTAGCCCAATTTTGTTAAAGTATGCAGAGCATAGCGTTCGCTCCTGGAGCCGCCGTTTCTACCGGTGTTTCCTTCAAAACCTATTCCGATAAAAAGTCTACTTAACGACGACTTGTAGTTTGCACAAGACAACTTACGAAATGCACATAACAACTTACTAAATGTACATAACAACTTACGAAACGCACAAAACAACTTAGAAAATGACATAACAACTTAGGAAATGCACAAAACAACTTAGAATATGCACATAACAACTTACGAAAAGCACAAGACAACTTAGAATATGCACATAACAACATACGAAAAGCACATAACAACTTAGAAAATGCACATAACAACTTAGAAAATGCACATAACGACATAGAATATGCACATGACAACTTAAACAATGCACAGAACAACTTAAACAATGCACATAACAGCTTAGGAAATGCACAAGACAACTTAAAAAATGACCATAACAACTTACAAAATGCACATAACAACTTACGAAATGCACAGGACAACTAAGAAAATGCACATAACAACTAATAAAATGCATATGCACATAACAACTTACGAAAAGCACATAACAACTTAGAAAATGCACATAACAACTTAGAATATGCACATGACAACTTAAACAATGCACAGAACAACTTAAACAATGCACATCACAACTTCGAAAATGCACAAGAAGACTTGCAAAATGCACATAACAACTAAGAAAATGCACAGGACAACTTAGAAAATGCACATGACAACATATAAAATGCACATAACAACTTACTAAAAGCACATAACAACTTAGAAAATGCACAGGACAACTTAGAAAATGCACATAACAACTTACGAAATGCACATAACAACTTACGAAATGCACATAACAACTTACGAAATTCACATCACAACTTAGAAAATGCACATAACAACTTAGAAAATGCACAAAACGACTTGCAAAAGGGCAACAGAAGGCAGCCGAGGCTTTCCATAGGTATACATTCTGCTAATTGCTCACCTTGTAATAAATATGAATGAATGAATATAACGTGTATGCCCTATCCTGCACCGTACTAGGACAACTTCCTCTCGACGAATGGGTCTACTAGAAGAACGCCATTCTCCGAGTAACGGTTTAATTGAATGGAGTTTATTGTTAACTGACAAAACCCAAGCGGTTTGCCAAGAGTTACGAATACAGTATATGTGTTAATACAACTTTTAAAATCAGTATAAGGTAATTTGGTATTAGATATATGTAAATCTAATGCTGCCTTAGCAGCACTATCAGCTCTATCATTACGACGTATTCCTACATGACTTGGAAGCCAGCAGAAAATAATAACATTATCAATTATAAGAGAATTGTACTTTTCTAAAAGTTGAAGCACAACTGGGTTATCATGTTTCATATTACCCAGTGCTTGAAGAGATGAAAGGGAATCAGAAAAGATTACAAAATAGTCATCATCAGATTCCTGAATATAATTTAAGGCAAGTTCAGTTGCCTTAAGTTCAGCAGAAAAAAAAAGTCTAACGTTATTTTCATCCAAGTTGTCTATATAAAGCTGCGTAAAATAAATGTTCTCTCACAATATATATTATAAATTGACAGTGATATCACATTTCTAAATTCCGTCATGGAAATACAATCGATCTAGTGTCCGACAGTGTAAACATATTTATAAAACGTCTACTTAAATTTCACATCATTGAGATAACATTTCCTTTCTTTTTTTTAAAAGTTTAACCTGATACGGTAGTTATCATCGGCCCGGTGTTTTAATATTCCCCTTTCTTCCCTAATATCTGGAGAGAAGTCTTCCTGGTTGTTTTTATCGACTTTCTTCTCCTGCTATTTGGGTTTACCTGAGACGCATTTCACATTGATATCAATTTACTACGATGTCCGGTTAGGGCCAGATACAATGTGCGACGCCCGACAACGCGACATCGCGACATCGCGATACGACAGTGCGACATTGCGATACGACAACTCGACAATGCGATACGACATCGCGATATTGCGATACGACATCGCGACAATTAGAGAGGAGAGAGAGAGAGAGAGAAAGAGAGAGTGAGAGAGAGAATATATGTTTACGATCAAGAGCTGCTAAAATAGAATACATGTTTACGATCCAGCAGCCGGCTAAAAGAGAATAAATGTTTACGATAAAGCAGCCGGCTAAAAGAGAATAGATGTTTATGATCAAGCAGTCGGCTAAAAGAGAATAAATGTTTACGATCCAGCAGCCGGCTAAAAGAGAATACATGTTTACGATCAAGCAGCCGGCTAAAAGGGAATGTTTACGATCGAGCAGCCGGCTAAAAGAGAATAAATGTTTACGATCCAGCAGCCGGCTAAAAGAGAGTAAATGTTTATGATCCAGCAGCCGGCTAAAAGAGAATAAATGTTTACGATCCAGCAGCCGGCTAAAAGAGAATACATGAAAACATGCGGACTCAGAAGAGTGTCCTACATTACAAAATAACTACCGCATTCGCACGTACAAAGTTATGAACTACTAAATAAAAAAGAGGTAGTTTCTTCCTAGTTTTATTTGATAACATATAGTTTTACATCACGCACGGTTAATAATAAGATACTTGTTTAAGACTAAATAATCAGTGAGGATACATATATGTATATATACAAGCCATATCTGGAGAGAAGTCTTCCTGGTTGTTTTTATCGACTTTCTTCTCCTGCTATTTGGGTCAAGATGAATTGAATGATAACAAATACACTTATATTTGTTGTACATATCAAGATTTACCCCTGCAATAACTAAATGACAACAATTAAATGAAAAAGAAAAGGTATTAAGAAAAAACAAAGAAACACACACAAAAACACCACACAGTTGAATTAAATTATTTCACATACTTGAACATATTCGGTCGTCTCAGAAAGAACTAGTCAATACATATCAATATATTGACTGCATTGGATGCATCCTAAAACGGAATGAATTTGTAGAATGTGGGGTGATTATGTAAAATGATACGACGCCATTCTGAATTTTGTTTGGACATACGGAGTAACAGTAACAAGAAACCTGCTGTAAAGCAGCATTAATACATTGAATGATCTAGACCGAATCAGCAAAAGATAAGAAGCATTCTATTTTCAAATTATTCCGTAAGTATGTGGAGATTCATTAGGACAAATCCGTCAAATGCAGGTCCCAAATCCACGTCACAGGTTACATTGCACCATTGATTTTCCTTCTTTGTTTTATATAGGACGAATGTATATCAAGAGATAAAAAATGCGCATTTTTCTCCATAGAAAATTTTAAAACACATATCAATCAAACGATCGAGCGTCCGCCAATATAAAAATGCAATAAAAACAGGGTGCCATGTATCATGTAAGAAAAAGCCAATCTATTGAATGACGTCACGTTCTATTTTGACACGTCACAGATAGATTTACCCCATTTCTACTTTCGCTTTACTGTCTATGTCAATTATAATTAAATATCTCAAACAAACACTAATCAATGTTCACAATACATCATTTGGCTGAATTATAGGTAATAATAACGAAAAGCAATCAAAAGTATGCATTTTGTATCACTAGTAAGGCAGGGAAACGTTTTTTTATCAGGCACTATTTGACTATACACCACGGAAGCACAAACGCAATGGTGCAATGTAACCTCACAACTGTCAGATGACGACACCATATTGACGGCACGTCACGTTTGGATGATATTTCATTATAATAATAACTTTATTTCAAGAAGGTAACATATTAAGACATAGCATTTGCAAAAATATACAAGTCTTATTTACAATATGACCATCTATTAAACTACACAATGTTACAATAATGCATTTAGTGAAAGATAAAACAGTACTTGCATCAGAACTGATAATTACAAATAAAGACACACATACAAAGAGGCATAGGATTTAAGTATCGGATTTGTAGCTTTAATCAACAGCTAATAACAACTAATCCTATACACCATCATTGAATTATGTAAAGGATTAGGTTTATGTTTAGACAGAGTAATGGGCATTAGTGCCCAATAGCACAGAGTAATGGCCATTAGTGCCCACTAGCTCAGAGTAATGTCCATTAGTGCCCACTAGCTAAAAAAACACTGGTTATACTATTTGGGTTCCTTTGTTTTTCTTCTTCTGATTCTTATATACAATTGCAGAAAATGGATGCACTTCGACGATCAGTCACGTGCAATTAATTACAATGATAGCTTTGTTTATAGTCATGGATATTTATACAAGAAAACACTTTATCGGTACTACTCAGAATTGTGAGACAATTTCTGAAAAACACACTGATTTGTTCAAGATTTCATAATAACAACACCTAACTGCTACTTGTAATGCAATGACAAAAGCAATGGAGATCACATGTTTTGACCAACGTAATAGTGCTGATAAGACTCTGATGGTGGTAAATAAAAACTCAGTTATGTCCCGCATTGTCATTCTCGCTATTAATCTGCGGAGCATGAATGCAACATGTGCAGTTAGAACGTTAGCAAGTTTACATTTTTATATAGTAAAGCATCATTATAGCAGAATTGCAATCTACAGCGTATAGTGCAGTATAGCAGCCAGTAATCCTAATATATCTAAGTGCACGTGTACGCATATTAAGCAGCATGGCTGCAGCAGAAATACGACAAATTACACTGATTAAGTCTATTAAACGCAATGCACAATAAACTATTTTTGGAGATCAGTCACAAGTTCCAAAACATTCATTCACTTAAATACACTTTAATTCTGTGAATTACACACATTTGTCTCGCACACTGTCAAATATATGAAAACACCGATTCCGTCTTTCGACATTTACACTATGTGTATTTTTAAACAAACATAAGTCAGAACCGCATCTCTATCTACCCTTTGTGCTCATACACGCCAAAGAAATAGTCCTGACACACATATTGTAATACTGACTATTCATGACAACAGACATAACACTTTAACATCATGTTATATTGAACTTTGAATAAAAATCAATATTGGGAACAACAAATGCAAATTAGAAACTTTGGATTTTTCCATGGAGCTATTTTAGCATCCTTTGACACGGACGTATTTCCTGAATGGTCTGATACCACCCGTAGTGTACAGATACAGCAATCAAGGCTAGATTATCTCCGACGCTAGCTTGTTTTCAAAGCAAACGTCTGAGACTGTTCTAAAAAAGTTTGACGTTTTACCTAGATTATGGTATCGTTTCGGATTGGCTGATACAGACGCACTTTCTTTCGAAGATATACAATACGGCAGAAAGACATTAAATTAATAAATAAACAAAGAGGACAACTTCATCATTATACTCGTATCGACGAAATAAATGTTGGTGGTCTAAAATACTATAATAAAAAAATAATAATTATGGACACGTGTTTCTGGTTTCATTTTTTTTTCTGCACAAAGGGTCAATACGTTTGTATTTACAATCAAGCGTCGAAGATGATCAAGACTAACAGCAGGAAGTGTACGAATGCTGCATATATGAAGCAACTTTTATTTAGCCGCGTATGTTTCATTTCCGTAAGGGAGATAACACCATATTCATTTTAATGACATTACGACTATATTTAGTATTTGCTTTTTTTTTTGTATTCTAAACACCTTACAATTCATGTTTATTTACCTTACGATATCTTTGTTGCACTATAGTAAAATTAAAAAAATATACTAGACACCTGACACGTTTTATATTATAGTGCATGCTGGATTTATTTACCTTACGATATCTTTGTTGCACTATAGCAAAATTTCAAAATATCTAGAAACCTGACACTTTAAAAATAACAATTACACTGACATGATAGTGAACGCTGACGATGATATCGATGTAGTGCAGTTTACTACTTCAAAGTAACAACATATATACGTCAATGTGAATTTATTTACTGAAATTAATTAGATACGTAAGAGTGTACTTTGGGTAAGTAGAAGCCACTTTGTTGTATTATTTCAACATAATTCTATATTTAATTAACTAACGTCTAATCATACAGAAAGGTAGAAAGTAAACAAGTTATACCCTTTATGTGTATCTTTTGCAAATTTATACTAATCACTAGATTTTAACATACAGTACATTTATAAGCTGCCGTTTTTAAGGTAATTGTTATATGTTAATTTCGATGTTTTGAGAAACAAAGTATATGCATAGACACACGCAATAAATTTGAATTAACCTATGAACTAATACGTGAGGCGGGTTCGTTCTTCAGTTTGTACTGATAGTGTTTTGTCATTTGTTACAGAACTATATTTTTTCTGAACTGTAAGGGGAACAATGGCCAAGTTGTTTAGTTATATAGAGTTTATTTAACTGCTGGGATCAAATATAGGGAAATCCTTCACGAAATTTTAGACGTGTGGTACTTTTCACGAACGAGCCTATGCGAGTTATGTGGTACATTTTACGAACGAGCGTATGCGATTGAGTGAAAAGACAAACACGCCTACCATCGCGTTGAGGATTGCCATATAATCGAACAGTCAAATAATCTATTTATTACATTTTAAATCAGTTTAAGTATGATTTTAACCGAATGTATTCGTTTTATTGAACGTTATCGGCGGATGACGTCGACGTCAGCAACATTTTATTGATGTCATGACTCAACGTCACAGTAAGTTATTTTAATGTTCGGAGTTTGTTATTAATATTTAGCGATTATGAATATTCTTTCATTAGGAAATCCCAATCGTTATTTCATAGAAATGTAATAAGACGTTAATTCAATTCTATTACCGGGACTTTTATCTATAATAAAGTCTTTCTGTTTTTTTTCCAGTTTGACTTTTTAACCTATTTTTACCAAAATAGATAATTTCACTTATTGTTGAGTGTTATCTGCCGACTTGTTATCACGTCAATAGTGTAGATAAAAGAAACGTGTTATTGATAGTGTGTCTCATTAGACACAAGACAACACTTTGTCATACCGTTGTGTAATGTATTCTATGAGAAATAGTTCCACAAAGAAAATGTTATACGTCCAACAGGAAGAGTAGCATTCACAGAATACAGTCACTCCAACAAGTATTGCAACGCATAGGTGATTCAAAAAGTACATCACATTCAGTAAAAAAGCACATCACAAACATATAAGCTATATTTCAAAGTTGTCTCAGTCTTACTCTGTTCTATGAGTAATATTTAACTAAGGGCTGGCGTGGCGCAGTCGGTAGCGCGGCGGATTTGTAACCGGAATCCTCCGTGGTGCCACTGAGTTCCGTCGGTGTGTTCTTGGACAAGACACTTTCCCTTAGCCTCGTCCGTCGGATGGGGACGTAAACCGGGCGGTCCCGTGTATCGGTCAATCCTCCGAGCACGTAAAAGAACCATAGGAATCTATTCGATAATAAGAGTAGGGCAGGTCCCCGGATTCCTATGTATCCTTTCCTTCTCTCTTGGGCGGCTCTAAATAACCTATACTGTGTTGATGAGCCGTTAAACATCATTAAATATGTAACTTTATTGTATACTTTCATATTGTCCCGTTTAGTTTGCATTGAGCTAAGCGTGCAATATTCTACGATATTGCACGCATTGATATTGCACGGGACTTTTTGCTCGTGCTTGCTAAGAGCCGCGAAATAGAAATAAGGAACTACTTTCAAATAAAAATAACGGAATCCTTCCTATAGTGTCAACAAAAAAATACGTGTTTTTTTTCAACCTTTTATGGCAAAAATTGATAAAATAACTGAAATGGTCACTCACCCACTGTTTTTAACGTTAACGAATGGTAAACAAACTTAGTCTATTCTATTCTATTCTGTTCATTCAACAGATTATTGCAGAGAAGCGCAAAGGACCGTAATACAGTCTATAAACAAACTTTAAAAAATGGCTTGTTGTTTTTAATGACGTCATCCGACGTCGACGTCGTTTTCGCGCAAAATAATCATCCACACAAAATGAAACTGAATGGCAAGATAGGAATTCCATCAAAAGCTATAAAAATAACACAAATACAATGAAAAGTAATAGTCATACAATTAACATTGATCTAAAACAATATGAAAGTATACAATAAAAAGGTTATTGAATTTGTATGGCTAAATATTACTTGGAACTCGTTGTTTTGGCGCAGGACGACTCGCAAGTTCGTCGTCCTTTGACAAAACAACTCGTTCCAAGTAATATTTAGCCATACAAATTCAATAACCTATAATACTTACTCTATTGCATACTACTTTCGTTAAAGTTAAGCGTTATAGAAAAAAATAATTATATTTTGTCCCTCTGTAGTGCTTGCATGTCTAAATAAATCCTGAAAAGGAGATCCATTTCAGCAACACACAAGCAAAGAGAAAATAGCTCTCAGGCCCCTAACCGGCATAAACGGTATTCTACTTTAAAATCGCAAATCATGATGATCCAAAAGGACCAATAATTAATAACACTATTGATTTGTGTAGTCAGGGCGACATTTTACAGCCGCAACAAAACGCTCAGCAAACGCTAGTGTGAATGTCAATACAAATTGAAAAGGGAATCCATGGGAAGCAACCCACACAAACAAAAGATAAAAAGTAGCAAACTCGGTTTCATTGAATCTGTTCATGGGCGGTAACAACACTCCTGACACCCACTAGGACCTAGCTTGAGTGGTAGTCTACTTTAAAAAGCGGTATTTACTTTAAACCACAAATAATGGGATGCATGACCCTCAAGGACAGTAAGTAGAAGTGGTAGATGTAACAGTCGAACAGGAAATGTAGCATTCAAGGACCACATTCAACCAAAAGCACGCAAGAAACAAACAATCGTTGCAAAGATCAATACAAAGCAAGATATGACATTACACACATAAACGGGTTGGCAATAGGGCTACCGCCTTGGAACGGTCAGTGGCAAAAAAGGCCGCTGATTGTTGAAACCAGATTCTAGGGTGCACTAAATGTTCTTACCCTATTGTCATCCCAATAAAGCGGGACAGTGTAAATAAATATATCACCGCCAGGTTATATTCTAACAGGGCATCATTAATAGGCAACATAAGTAAAACACAGAAATGATAATGTTTATATGAATACAAAAAACAAAAGCCTAGAAAGCTACAAAGCAACTACTCAGTGACTTGGCAGAAGCCAGAGTAACATGAGAACAACACGTTAAGGGTACGAAAAGATAAGATTTAAGACAAACATCAAACGCTACCGTCCTCTGAGTATTTAGGTAGACGTCATCATAGGGTCCAGACTATGTCTGGTCATCTCACAATCATAGAGAAAGCATAGTGGCGAACTGTAAATGAGTCAATAACTAAACATGCAGTGCGTTGGAAAATGATATGGTCATAACCTCTTTTGAAAAAAAGTTCACCATAGAAGCCAAGTTTTGATAGTCATTGTCGCAGAAGAGTTATTAAATTACTTTTATATTTAAAAGTAGATCAGAGTTACGGTAATACAAGTTTGCAAAGGTTTTTCGAAGTTTATGGTAACAGTAGCCCTGCCTGAGTAGCTTCTTAGTTATATAACTACGAGTATTACGAATATTAAAGTCCTCAACACGAATACAAGCTCTAGAAAAAACGAAAACGTTGAGAAACATAGACCCCATAAGAAGTAGCTCGGGGAACATCCCCATCTAAGTGAGGATACTTAACAATAGCAAAATTAAAATCATCTCCCTTGTCATAGATGTTACTATTTTTTACCATTTCAATACAAAGAAAAGAAGCGACAGTATCAGAAATGTAAGTTTTTTTGAGTTGAAGTTCTTTAGGATAGTTAGTATCAACCATAGTAGAAAAGAAAGGATTGCCAATGTTCAACATGTCATCCAGTTAACGAGATGTATCATTAAAGTCTTCAATTGCATCTACCTGTGAAAGACTCACAATGAAATCTCATTCATAGCAATACAAGAACAAATACACTGCTGATTTGTAGTCAGGCGACATTTTATAGCCGATACACAGCACTAAACAAACGCTAGTGTGAATGTCAATAAATACTGAAGAGGGGATCCCTTTTAAACCTTCCCCACGCCCCCAGCTCCCCACCAAAAAAAGAAAAAGAATAAAAAAGGTTTGATTATCCTAAATCAGTAAGTAATAACAGTAATAACACTAGTGATTATTAATTAATTATTGATGCATTATATATACTTATATACTATTTTTTTTATTTATATTTACAAAGGGACAATTACATTGTAAACACTTTCTTAAATGTTGTCATTTTAAATACTAAATATAATGTTTCTGAAACAATTATTTATTTAATTTGTTTGAACTTAAAATCAGACTGCTACCAGAATAAAAAAAAACGCATTGCACTTAAAAAGCGGAAGTATTGAATTTCATATTGCGGTAAAGATAACTAGGTATATCTATTACTTATCCCACTATTTTCGGTATTTAAACGTATTTACGTGAACATCCAACACCAACCCACATATACACACGCTCCATTGTGAATGTCATACACGATTTCCTGTCATTGTTTGATGCTTGGGGTCGCGAGAGGTGTGCACTTTATATAACCTTTCATGAACAGACTCAATAAAACCGACTAAGCTACTTTTCTCTATTTTGTGTGTTTGTTGCTTCCAAGGGATCCTCTTTTCAGTATTTATTGATATTCACACTAGCAAATCAGTAGTGTTATTACTTACTGATATTCACACTAGCAAATCAGTAGTGTTATTACTTACTGGTCCTTCGGAATCATCAATCCCTATATTTGTGGGTTTAAAGTAGAATATCGATTAAGCCGGTGCTAGGAGGCGTGAGAGGTGTTGCACTTTATAGTACCTCTCATGAACAGACTCAGTGAAACCGAGTCTGTTACTTTTCTTTCTTATTTGTATTTTTTGCCTACAAGGGTTCACATTTTCAGTATTTATTTACATTAACACTAAGGAATTTGGGAGCTCATACATTATCTGATCTGACCGCTTTACCAAAATGTTCAGACGGTTTATCAACATCATGATCAAATCTGCTAACGATTGCTAATCATATTTATATTTTTTCTTCGAAATTATTCTTTTCATCTAGCTGGTGGATAGTTTCTTAAGGTTGTGTTGTATATTCATATCCATGTCTGCTGGTATACGGTAATCTGATTGTCCCATGTTTGGAAGTGTTTCTTCGTTTTATGTGACATTTTTATTCATTTTGTGGGACAAGTTAATTCCGCGCTGCTATCTAAATGCTATAGTTAACATGCAAACAAACAGTTCCTTCGTGTAATACAGTTGCACAAATGTAATACAGTTGCACTAATGTAATACAGTTGCACAGATGCATTTCCCATTAACTTGATAAGTGCCGATATTGTACATGTTATAAATTAATGAATACATTTTTAACTTCAAACTTTGTTTCTATTTATCTTTTTAATTATTTATGTTTATATGTACTTTATTCATAAATGCTACTACTTGTTTATCTGAAATGCAGTGTTAAAATCATATTATCCATATTAAAAATAAGATCTTTACGTTTTACAATGATAAAAACATCTTTATATCTGTTTAAAATACACGTAAATTGCATATATTAATATTGTATATATTTTGTTTATTATTCAATGTCTTGTTGAGATTCTAATGAAATACAAACTTATTAGTATTATTATTATTTCTATTTTTATTATTATTATTATTATTATTATTATTATTATTATTGCTATTAATATTATTTATGCTAAAGTACATCATTCTAAGCAACAAGGGTTTAAAAATGGAAACTACTTATCAAAATAGGTTTAAACAATACGTTGGTTTATATTGATACACAGATTTTTAGATTTATAAGTTATTTTTACCTGCCACGAAAACTACAGTTTTTTTTCATATGTACGATGTACCTTGTACCCTGCATCAAAACAGTGTACCCTGCATCACGACAATTCACTGTCGCAGTGTAATTAACAATTATAGTTCGAATTTTGACAGTGACATTTATCTTTACAAACAAGATTAGAAATATAATATTGCTATTGTGTATTTACGGTTATGTGTGCATTTTTTATATATATATATATATATACTCATTACGTGTGTAAACCTTATTATCTACCAAAACCCTAACAAATAGCTAAATAAACCACAATGAGTTAGCAGACGACATTTCTTGAAAAAAATGAATACATTTCATTTTTACATTCAATTGATCGGTTTTATAGACAAATTTGTCGTGCAAATAAGTGTCACATAGATAATATTATTCGACTTTTATCTATATGTTTGATAACCTTTATGATAATTATCGCACCATGACTGTTTATTTATATATACGTGATATATAAATAACTTGTATAATACTATATAATACTTACTTGACTAATAATATACCACTGGACATATCTGCACAGGCACGTACACTACATTGTTTTTGTTTTGTTTTGAAGGAGACTAAAGTAATACTCTTGATTGTGGAAGAACGACCAAAACTGCTCTGTGTTATATGTGAGCCGGGTATCATAATAAACGTTCGTGCTAGCTTTAATCTTCAAGACATAACAATCATGTCGTTAGTTATAATAACGCCAATAGACGGAAGGAGCATGGCTCGCACAGTTACTAAAAATATGCAGAACTTTGGCAACACTGTCGTCAGCATGTCGCTGGACGAAGCCATATCTCAGAGACAATTGTTGACAAACTCCGTGATTGTTTTACTGCTGACGCCAGTTATGTTTACAGACATAAACAAAAAGAAATCCGATGATATTGGATTATTACTAGCCAATCCCGAACGATTGGTTGTTATCAAATCCTGCGAAGGGAACATGACGGCAATGTTGACAAAAAAAAACATTAATGGATCAATGTTAAATCAGTACGATGTCATGGACGAAGAACAAGAACAGTGGTTCATTGCAGTGGCTAGGGTTAATGCACTTATGAACAAGCTACATAATAGAAAAGTTGAAGTGCCAACAGTCAACAAATACATGATCAACCCAGAATGCACTGTGAAGGTAAGTGGTAGATTCTAAGTCACTTTAAACTAAACAAACTCGCAACTACTTTTTTCTACATTCCTTGTATAAAACCCAAATAATGATATTGTTTATGATATTAAGATTTAGTCACTTTAAACTAAACAAACTCGCAACTACTTTTTTCTACATTCCTTGTATAAAACCCAAATAACGATATTGTTTATGCTATTAAGATTTAGTCACTTTAAACTAAACAAACTCGCAACTACTATTTTCTACATTCCTTGTATAAAACCCAAATAATGATATTGTTTATGCTATTAAGATTTAATCATCATCATCATCCATCATCTTCATCATCATCATCATCATCTATATTGTTCTATATTGTCATTGTCTTCCTCTGCTTGTTTTTCTAGAGAAACACAACTCTTTAACTATTCAAGGTACTGAGACGAGCGGGCAGATTTAAGGACATACACCCTACTATGAATAAAATCATCATATTGTGTTTGAGATTCATTTTCAGTGTGAATAATACGCTGAAAAAGGCCCAATAATCCGAACGATTAATCACTGTTAATAAAATAGGCTATATGTTATTGTATAGCTCGTTACTATTAATATATGTGGCGCTTTGAGACTCTTAAGACTTCCTTTTTTGTGATCGAAGTAATTATTTTAAATTATATGTACAACTGTTAGATAAATAAACGCCATACGATTTAGCAAACAAAAAACAGCCGAATGGTCGAGTTTTTCAGACCAAGCATTGCACTAACAATATTTAAACCGAAGGTACCACAAGGCTACATTTAATGCGTATGACACCAATATATCTTCCTGATTACATCCAGTCCCTTTCAGTTAAAATTGTCAATTACGTGGCAGCATGTACGGCTATTTATTATTTGTGCAATTTCCGAACATTTCCTCTCCACCCTACCTCACGTCGCAATGACTGCTTTTAAATACTGATTACCTAATTACGACCCGCGGTATATAAACAATACTTGTTTCAGCATGTGGTCTTCATATATACGTTACACAAAATAGCCAAACAGTTCGTTACAACTGAAGGTGGCTGACATGTATGTATTTGTTTACGACCCACGGTATATAAACAATACTTGTTTCAGCATGTGGTCTTCATATATAGGTTACACAAAATAGCCAAACAGTTCGTTACAACTGAAGGTGGCTGACATGTATGTATTTGTTTACGACCCACGGTATATAAACAATACTTGTTTCAGCATGTGGTCTTCATATATACGTTACACAAAATAGCCAAACAGTTCGTTACAACTGAAGGTGGCTGACATGTATGTATTTGTTTACGACCCACGGTATATAAACAATACTTGTTTCAGCATGTGGTCTTCATATATAGGTTACACAAAATAGCCAAACAGTTCGTTACAACTGAAGGTGGCTGACATGTATGTATTTGTTTACGACCCACGGTATATAAACAATACTTGTTTCAGCATGTGGTCTTCATATATACGTTACACAAAATAGCCAAAAAGTTCGTTACAACTGAAGGTGGCTGACATGTATGTATTTGTTTACGACCCACGGTATATAAACAATACTTGTTTCAGCATGTGGTCTTCATATATAGGTTACACAAAATAGCCAAACAGTTCGTTACAACTGAAGGTGGCTGACATGTATGTTTTTGTTTTGTGCAATGCTCTTTTCAAAACCGTATGTTCCTTTTTGATGGCATCGAACAAACTACAAAACGGAAGTAAAGGGGAAAACACAAATATACTATTTTGTTTACAAATTCTTCTGTAAATACAACTTTATGCGGAAGACGTTGAATACGGAAGAGGTTGGATTTAAATAACAGTTCATAATGTACTGACATATATAATGAGAATTAGCTCAGATTCCCAATACAGGAATATTTACAAACAAACTCTAGACTACAGATCTTAGATTTAGAACTAGGTTTAAAATACATACCTTACTTAAATTATATATGGAAATACTGAATGAATTAATGAACTTCCGTCGCTTATACAATGATAACTTCCGTAGCTTGTACGCAAAATGGATGTGACTTAAGAGTTTCGTGAAATCTTTTTCTCTTGAAAAACACCAAGGGGCCGAAATATTGAATAAAAGCTTACCTTTACGTCACTACACCTTCATGATAAAGGTATTTTTAATTACTTGTACCTAATTTTGGACACATATTTCATCACTAGTCACCATTTTAATGAAATGTTTAAACTGTTGACAGAGGAGTATTATCATGGCAATTAAACATTAACTATAACATCAATGTTGACTTATTGTTACTTTGAGCTAAGAAATACAGATAACTATTAACTAACTCATGTGCAATACTTACCAGTTTCACTTATTACATTACAGTTACTATTAGCAAATTAGTATATTTAAGCACATTCTTTATCGGGACCAGACTACTGAAGTATCAAACAAATAGTCATTTTGTTCCAACGGTACGCAGCTTGTAGTACAATTGCGTTGCTTTAAACAGGAAATGTAGCATTCAAGGACCACAGTCAAACAAAAACGTACTGTTTAAACCGATATTTTGACAAATAAAGCCCGCCGGGGACCGAAACCTGGTTCCATGGTGCTCCTAACCACATTCTTACCCTTTGGTCATCCCAATAAAACGGGACAGTATTAGAATCGCAAACAAACAAGGCAGCATTAATAGGCAATATAACAAATAAATGAAAATGTACATATGAAAAGCATAGAAAGACACAAAGCAAGTACGCGATGACTTAGTAGAAGCCGGAGTAACAAGAGAACAAACTATTAAAGGTACGACAAGACACTATTTAAGACAAACGTCAAACTCTACCGTCCTTTGAGGATTTAGGTAGACGTCATCATAGGGTCCACACTCGGTCTGGTCATGGTCATCGCACAACCAAAGAGGAAAGCATAACGACGAACTATAAATGGGTCAACCACTAAACATGCAGTGCGTTTCAAAATGATAGGGTCATAACCTCTTTTGATAGACTGTTTAGCAAGTTGAATAAAGATTGTATGAACGTGATCAAGGATCTTTATCGGTATGCCTAGTATGCGCTATCAAAACAATCGATAATGACTATGATTCAATTCCCACGGTTTATGTCGGTGTCTATGTGTGAGTTATGCATTAAATAGAATCTAACATTCGTTCTCATTCATTATTGAATTTATTAAACTCGTTAGCAAAAATGATATAATGCTCGGCAAGAGCCTCGCATAATATAATTTTGCCAACTCGTTAATAAATTCAATAATGAATGAGTACTCATGTAAGATCCTCTATCAACAGATTCAATAAAACCGAATATGATTATTTTCTCTCTTGTTTGTGTTTGTTGCTTCCAAGTGATCCTATTTTCGGTATTTATTATAATCTTATAAAAACAAATACAAATTTAACATTAGTGTCTCTGTTCGTAAGCTCAGTATATGTTAACAATAGTGATATATCTTACTCGGTTGTTATTATCTAACTGTACAGACAAACTACTCGAATTTCACATCATAAAAATATACGTGTATACACTTTATGGTCTAAATATTTCTTAAATTTTAAAATAAAAAACGCGATACTTTTCTCGTTGTAGGCACACATTAACATCGTGATATTCTGTAATGGGGCACGACATTTTGCAACCGTTTCGTGCGCATGTTATATATCAGTATCTTCCTGAATTGGGAATCTACGTTTTAATTTGTTTTTCTATTTCAGCTTAACCCTTAGCCTGCTAAGGGCGACTACAATAGCCTTTGCGTCCATTGTAAACCCAGAATAACCTGCGAGTAACTCGCAGGCTGATCAGGGTTTACCATGTCCGGCTGCTCATCAGTCATTTCTCCAAAACACCCCTTTGTAACATAAATGGAATGGTCTAAATTTAAAGAAAGGACAGTCCATTATACATTCATAGCTGGCTAAGGCTTAAATTCGACACGGCCAACTAATACTTATTCGGCAACCAAATATCTATTTATTTAACAAACAGGGTCGGAATGAAGTTCTCATCATCCTATTTGACGACTACCAGCACAGTAAACAAGTTCAAGTCCAAAGTGATTCACACAATGTGAAGATTTGTGCAAAGAAAATGCGTACCGGTGTTTGGTCATTCAATACTGAAGGTAAATGCAAGAATAATTGAGTCCTTTTGTCAAAATAAACCTTTGGTCTTATTATTTGAGAAGAAATAGATAGAAAAAAAAAACGATTAAAAACGTCTTCCGTCAAGGTGATATGTTTTATTTTCAGGATTCAAGTATAAGTCGATAAGGGAAAATGAGGTAAAAAAGGTTCGTTGTCAACGTCAGCTTTTATGATTTGAGAATATGTCGATAAGAGTAAATATGAGATAAATGGTCCTTTGTCTGGATTTGAGAATTCGATTAGAGCACATACGAGAAAGAGGGTGCTTGGTCAAAGTCAGCTAGTTATGTTCTGGATTTTAGAAGAGGTTAAATATAATCAAAACGAGAACGTGTCTTTGTCGACATCAGAATTTTATCTGCATGATTTTAGAATAAATTAAATCCAAACTCGAAACTGGTTGTTTTATCTGGATTTAAGAAGTCAATAACGGTATCGTCTAATTAGTTTTTATTTTATTTTGGTATAAATTAAACTAACAATTCGAGAATAAGAGTATGTTGTTTATATTTGAACGATAAGAATTAACATTGATAAAGTCAGCTGATTATGTTCTGGAGTCTGGAATTGGCAATGGGTCAATAAAAGCCAAGAGAGAGAGGGAGAGAGAGAGAGAGAGAGAGAGAGCATATACGGCATACATGTATATTAATGTTAATCATTCTTACACTGTTGTATTTCAACAAACACAGTGTATTCCAGAGTAATTGCGAGCTTATGACATACAATCAGTGTAATTAACTCTTGTCTTGCAACACCAGCTCTTAACGTTATGCTGTATATAGCTTGTATTGTATTTAGAAACATTTTTTTAAAGCAGGTAATTGTTGTTTTTGTATTTGTTGTAGTGCTACAAACCATTTTTCAGTCTATATGTTTTGCATGCAATTATTGAGTTTCTTTTCAATTGCAGATCTTACACCTGGTGTACACACACTTGCCGTATGTGTCGACGACATTGATATTGGTACAACTACGCTGATTGTTCAGAGCAGTTTGGATACATTGACGACATCACTGGCAAAAGTTACACAAGAACAGCCAATGCAATTTTTAGCCATGGTTATGGGAATGGAACATGAGAAAGCAGATTTTGATCTGCAGCTTGAGGACATGCTCAGAAGCTCCCCATCCGACGGCTCATTTCCTTTTTTCAAACTTATAGAAGGCTTGCTACAAATAGGGGAAAGCTCCAACGAAGGTATGTCATAAGGTGTTGTTACGATTTTATTTTATTTTCAATATAAAAGAATAATAGACACAGATCATGAATTGCCTTAGTTATGAAGATGAACATTACTCAAGCTTTCAAACCTTTATTAATTTGAATTTGACAATAAGGAGTTTTTCTTCCTCAAGATGTGGGATCTATATATAGGTAATCTTAGTTTCTGCTTTGCACATTTTTAACATAAGAATATAATCTAATTAAACTGTTACCGTAGAATTTATGCTTTTCATCAAGATTCACCAAGATTGTTGTTATAACGGTTAAACACCAATTTTTGTTTTTCTCTTACAGTGGTTATCTGTAACTTTCCTGTTTTTAAACTCTGGCTTGAAGAGCAATTTCATCTGTTTTCTAGCTAAATTTTAATTACAACATGCGAAATGTTTTATATCCATATCATGATTTCACGTTTTTTGTAAGTGGAGGATGAGCCTGGCATGTTTATTCCTATTTGGCACCATACTACCTTTCTTATGTTGATGCGTCGTAAAACCCAATTCAATTCAATTTCAACGATATTTGATGAGTTTTGTTTTTACCCCAACAATATAGCATTTACAATCATTGTACGCTTGAGAATTATTTTTTTCTGGCACACATTTGCACATTGCTCTGTACGAAACCGTAAACTACTATGGTTTCTTTTATAGCTCATTAAGACCCATAGATGACTCTGGACGAACTTTTCTTAAAAAGACTGTAATGTGATCATGTTTTTAAATAATTTATTATGCGGGCGATTTTCTTTTAAAATATTAAGCATTTCCCTATATATTTGTAGTTTTTTTCTTCTGGAATACCTAAAATCTCAGTAATTCTTAAGATGTTAAAATACTTTATTGAACTTTCTTCTTCCTTGAACCTCACAATGACTAGCCTATACGTTTTACAAAAAGTACAACACATATTCAAAATAATTTCACATCTATTCGGGTATTTGAATCTCATACATCGGTCTCATTTTTACTTTCTCTCTTGTTTGTGTTATTTTCTTCTGACTGATTCTCTTTACTGTATTTCTCTAGCGTTTGTTTAGTGCAGTGCGGATGCCCCTCGCTACAGATCAGTAGCGTTATTACGAACTGATCCTGTGTTATTGCCATGGCCATTACCATTAAAAAAATCCAAATAACGGCACAATTACACTACACAACCGTTTATCAAAACTCTACCCTGGTGTTCAGGTCGTATAGTAATATACCGATTAAAAGTATACGTTTATTTACGGGTTCTTAAAATACACATAATTAATTCTGCGTAAAATGAATTACGGATTGGATATAGGCCTATATATATGTTGCAGCTATCCTTTTTAGGAAGTGAATGCATACGTTTGATTTCTGTGTTTTTCATCATAGCTAGGCGCCCTGCCGTAGTTCGTCCGAAGGTTGTCTATCCATGGTTGTTCGCAAATACTTCTCCCTATATATAATACTGCTTTGTGAACGTGAATCTCTTAGATCCCAAATTACAAAAGTTGCCGTTATGAGTTCCAATTATCTCCCTTTAATATATACCATTTACTGAGTTCACAGTATCCTAGTGATCCGGCACCTTTCATTGCCACTGTCTAAATATATTTTGTGTGTGTGGTTGAATCCTTAAATGTGATCCCACTCATAATAGCTATAATTGTATGTATGTACGCGTGTATATGGTAATTGTGCCTCCAGACGAGTGGGTTATAATGTAGAGATACAGTTAATCAGCGTGTGTTGCAGCTATCCTTTTTAGGAAGTGAATGCATACGTTTGATTTCTGTGTCTTTCGTAGTTCGTCCGAAGGTTGTCTGTCCATGGTTGTTCGCAAATACTTCTCCCTATATATATATATATATATGGGGAGAAATAGTTGTGAACTACCAAGGACAGACAACCTTCGGACGAACTACGGCAGGGCGCATACCTATGACGAGATACACAGAAATCAAGCGTATATATTCACTCCTTAATTAAAGGTAGCTGCAACACACGTTGATAAACTGTATCTCTACATCATAACACACTCGCCTGGAGGCACAATTAACATATAGACGCATACATACATACAATTATAGCTCATATGAGTGGGCCACATTTAAGCGTTCAACCACACACAGCTATATTGAGACAGTGACAATGAAAGGTGCCGGATCTGGGGATACTGTGAATTCAGGTATATATAATAAAGGGAGAGAATTTGAACTCACTACGGCAACTTTCGAAATTGGGATCTCGTAAGAGATTCACGTTCACAAGGCAGAATTATATATGGGGAGAAATATTTGTGAACTACCAAGGACAGATAACCTTCGGACGAACTACGGCAGGGCGCCTAGCTATGACGAGATACACAGAAATCAAGCGTATATATTCACTCCTTAATTAAAGGTAGCTGCAACACACGTTGATAAACTGTATCTCTACATCATAACACACTCGCCTCGAGGCACAATTAACATATAGACGCATACATACATACAATTATATATATATATATATATATATATATATATATATACATCTACATCTGTTGTAACATTTGTCTATTGATGGCTGAATAGGGACTTTAATTTGGTGCTAGAGTCGTGAGAATTATTACATCTTATATTACTCATTAAATGTCGAGTCTGCTACTTTCTTATCTTGTTTGTGTTCATTGGTTCCTAAGGGCCCCCTTGCTGTATTTATTTGTATTGTTAAAAGATGACTGTGCTGAAAAGTGTATCCAAACTTACGGTTATAATACAAATGTCCTATCGGGCTGCTTAAACTGGTTAAACGTTTTCTATTTTCAGGGCATACTTTTCCCACATTTTTACACTTTTGTGCAAAATATGGGCTGATAGAAACAAGCAAATGGATACTGCAGAATACACCTCATGGCAGGACGAATTGCACTATTGAGAACCGAGATAACAAGACGCCCTATATGATGGCAGTCGAAGCGAAACATGCACGCTTAGCACGAGTAAATTATTTATAATACTGTTTTCTTTACACATCATCTCTAAGCTGAAGGTGGTGAAGATGATTTATGCAAACGCCGTTTTGATAGCTTTACGTCGAATGTTTCAAAAGCTTTTATTCTTATTTCTTAATTCCTATAATTTCTTATTTGTTATAACGATGTTCATAATGGTATATTTTGAATTTCAAACTTGAACCTCGCGTGTAAATTGGGTTACACATCCCCAATACTACACTTACTTTAACTTAATAATACCTATCCTTTTCTGTTGCTGTTTTAAATTGTTTCCTCAGCATAACAAAGTAAATTCTTTTAACCGTTTCTTGACTAAAGTTATGAGAATTAACTTGTTCCGTTAAGTTCAATAATACTTTTTATTTAAATAGAGAGAGTATAGGGGGTATTATATGCGACGTCCAATGCAGTATCCTGCACTGATATCTTAACAGTATAACGCTCATCCCTAGTTATCTCATTTATCAATATCAACAATTCGTTTTAATACAACTCTAATTTAAATGTTGTCTTTTAATATAACTCTAATTTAATGTTCACTACCTTTCATGAACAGTCTCAATCAAACCGAGACTGCAATGTTTCGTATGTGTCGTGTTCGGCCGTTTCCAAAGGTCCACTCTCATACTCCTTTAATACAACTGTAATTTAATGTTGTCTTTTAATACAACTCTAGTTTAATGTTGTCTTTTAATACAACTCTAATTTAATGTTGTCTTTTAATACAACTCTAATTTAATGTTGTCTTTTAATCATGTTGTCTTTTAATACAACTCTAGTTTAATGTTGTCTTTTAATCATGTTGTCTTTTAATACAACTCTAGTTTAATGTTGTCTTTTAATACAACTCTAATTTAATGTTGTCTTTTAATCATGTTGTCTTTTAATACAACTCTAGTTTAATGTTGTCTTTTAATGCAACTCTAATTTAATGTTGTCTTTTAATACAACTCTAGTTTAATGTTGTCTTTTAATGCAACTCTAATTTAATGTTGTCTTTTAATACAACTCTAATTTAATGTTGTCTTTTAATACAACTCTAATTTAATGTTGTCTTTTAATCATGTTGTCTTTTAATACAACTCTAGTTTAATGTTGTCTTTTAATCATGTTGTCTTTTAATACAACTCTAGTTTAATGTTGTCTTTTAATACAACTCTAATTTAATGTTGTCTTTTAATCATGTTGTCTTGTAATACAACTCTAGTTTAATGTTGTCTTTTAATGCAACTCTAATTTAATGTTGTCTTTTAATACAACTCTAGTTTAATGTTGTCTTTTAATACAACTCTAATTTAATTTTGTCTTTTAATCATGTTGTCTTTTAATACAGCTCTAGTTTAATGTTGTATTTTAATGCAACTCTAATTTAATGTTGTCTTTTAATACAACTCTAGTTTAATGTTGTCTTTTAATACAACTCTAGTTTAATGTTGTCTTTTAATACAACTCTAATTTAATGTTGTCTTTTAATACAACTCTAATTTAATGTTGTCTTTTAATCATGTTGTCTTTTAATACAACTCTAGTTTAATGTTGTCTTTTAATACAACTCTAGTTTAATGTTGTCTTTTAATACAACTCTAGTTAAATGTTGTCTTTTAATACAACTCTAATTTAATGTTGTCTTTTAATCATGTTGTCTTTTAATACAACTCTAGTTTAATGTTGTCTTTTAATACAACTCTAGTTTAATGTTGTCTTTTAATACAACTCTAATTTAATGTTGTCTTTTAATACAACTCTAATTTAATGTTGTCTTTTAATCATGTTGTCTTTTAATACAACTCTAGTTTAATGTTGTCTTTTAATACAACTCTAGTTTAATGTTGTCTTTTAATACAACTCTAATTTAATGTTGTCTTTTAATCATGTTGTCTTTTAATACAACTCTAGTTTAATGTTGTCTTTTAATGCAACTCTAATTTAATGTTGTCTTTTAATACAACTCTAGTTTAATGTTGTCTTTTAATACAACTCTAATTTAATGTTGTCTTTTAATACAACTCTAGTTTAATGTTGTCTTTTAATACAACTATAATTTAATGTTGTCTTTTAATACAACTCTAATTTAATGTTGTATTTTAATACAACTCTAATTTAATGTTGTCTGACGATTTATTATTTACGCAAGTGCAAATTTCACTTGCTGTCGTTTTCTTTTTTTAGATTTTACAAGATCCTGATGGCGATGGTAAGTTATTTTTAACTACAATCCTCTTTAAAGGTGAAGCAGAATGGTTTGTAAGATAACAAACTCGTATTCTATATTGTGGTATATGAAAAAGGTGCTAATTTGTTTTTATAAATTCGGAGGTATAGTATTTATTTGGTGTAAACTATTACGAGTTATTTGAGAGTAAACATAAGGTCAATGTTACATCCACTATGTCGCAGTTACTTAAAATAATCCAAACCTTAAACAATCAAGACCCGCTGACAGATTTTGACAGTTTTTATTTAGAAATAATTGTCAGATAGTAGACCATTCGAGTTGTACCAATAAAGTTCGCTGGGTCAAAAATGGTTCCGTCTCAGGTGTCCAGAGATTTGATATAGAGATTTAAAGGAAAAGTTTGTGTTTGTTGCTTCCAAGGGATCCACTTTTCAGTATTTATTGACATTCACACTAGCGTTTGTTTAGTAATGCATGTAATTACAAGATGCTTTTACACTACCTCTCATGAACAGACTCAGTCCGCTACTTTTATCTCTTGTTCGTGTTTGTTGCTTCCAAGAGATCTACTTTTCAGTATTTATTAGTATGTAAACATATTGCATGGAAACCCTTATCCAACAATGTGTATATATGACATGGACGACTGCATTGCTTGCGAAAGGAGGTGTAGAAAAGTTATATGCAATATAATTCTTTGCTCATTCTATAAAAAAGATAAATAAAGCAAACTAAATATTACATTATTTAATACTTTAATTAAGAGAAGATGAACACATTCGTGCTTATACAAACACTTACATAAACGTATGTATCCCTGGTAGGTTTTCGGTTGCAGTTCCGGCTCTATTTTGCTTATGATGTGTATTATATTTCAGAGGTATTTGAAGAGCTCGTGTCTCCATTAGACCCAAAAGGTATTTAACAAATCAGTATGTATATATATGGTCAAGATGGTAAAACAATTAATGCATGAGTACTTTAGAGTAATACACAAACTATAACATATACTCTAGCGTAAAAGATACGCAATTCGGGAATTTCCGCTATATATGTTCTTAATTCTACATAATATTCCAAAGAAATCCCAAGATGTTTTGTAAAAAAAGAAGTTATAAATTAGTTAGAGAAAGAACACAAATGTGATGTTGTAGACGTTTTAATCCCAGCACACTTTGTAACAAGAAATTCATAAATGTTGAAGTTCCTCTTTGAAAAACTGAGCCATTTAACGTAAAGAGTATGCAAAAGTTTGCATCCTAAGTTTGCTCACATACTTGAGCCAAACGCGTACACTGTCAGTAATGAAACTTTGAAGGAATACTATTTGCTGCGTTATTTGTGGTTTTAGTATTATTTTTCCGAAAAGAAAGGTCTTACGTAGCCATGTACATTCGATAAATAGCAGCATATTGTACATACAATATATAGCGGAAATTCCCGAGTTGCGTTTCTTTTTCGCTTCAGTATATATCTAATTGGGTATAAAAGTCAAACCGGAAACAGATACAACATGGTCATAGATTCAGCTACTGTACTGCTACTGCTACTGCTACTACTACTACTACTACTACTACTGCTACTACTACCACTACCACTACAACTACCACTACCACTACCACTGCCACTGTTACTGCTACTGTTACTGCTACTGCTTCTACTACTACTATTACTACTACTACTACTACAACTTCTACTTCTACTACTACTGCTACTGCTACTAATACTGCTACTACTTCTACTACTGACATTACTACTACTTATGCTACTGCTACTGCTACTGCTGCTACTACTACTACTACTATTACTACTACCACTACTACGAGGGTTCTTCAAAAAGTTCTGTCACTAGGCATATATCCTTTGAACTGGATATTACACTGAGATATAGTAGTGTATTTATAGTACTACTGGGTTCGCTCTCTTAAATTCCACAACAAAAATGAAAAATTTCCAGTTATTTATACCCCTGAATTACCTCCCCCTACCACACCTTTTGGATACTGGCATCTCTGAAAATGTCCTTGTTACAAAACGTTATAAAAATTATTTGAATATTTTTAAATGCTTTTAAATTTTCTTGTACGTCAACTGTTGTTATTCGCCCATAATCCGTGAAAATGATTGTCAAGAATTTGGAAAGGTGTTGCTGCAAACCAAATATAAGTGAATGCATATCCCTTAATTTTAGCAGAAATAACACTGATTTTCTTCATTTTGTTTACGGAAATTTATAATATCTTTTAAATGTCGTAATTATTCTCATAGTATTAATATGTTTTCATATATTTTTACAAATCCTAGTCCTTCAGTGTATACATTTTATATTCAACACATTATTGTAGAATTTTGTACAATGTTTAGTGAAAATATCGATCATCCAAAAACGCTGTTTAAGGGGACTGCCTTTCCATTTAATGTCCATTTATCATTAAATTAATTTTACACGTTAGCTTAAAGTGTTGATTTCTAAGACAATGCCTTTTCATCTACCATGCTTAAATTCTAAATATTGTTATGCACAGATATAACTGGTAATGTATGAGAAATTTCAAAGTTCTTCGACAAGTACTTAAAGAGAAACAGGCATTTAAAAAAGTAACAATTAACATACCTGAAAAAAACTCAGGACGAAAATGCCTCAGTATGTACAAGTGATGTGTATTAAATGTTCCATAACTTTCGTCACACAAAAGATACAGCATTCATTTTACCATCAATGGAATGGTATTGAAACCCTCTTTCATTTGGTACCAAACATCAACACTCATAACGAGCACATAATTGTTAAAACGCGTTAGTGACAGAACTTATTGAATGACCCTCGTAGTACTACTACTACTACTATTGCATTATTTATTATTAACATATATCAGTTGTTTAATATTTTACTAACTTAACTACTTCCTACTCGCTGCTTGTATTCCAGAATCATTTCAACTAGAGTTTAGTGATAATCCACCTACCGCACCAAAGGACTCAACACTAAAACGAGGGGGTATGTGTATGCTCTTGCCTCTCATAGCTTCTTTCTTAACGGGACACACGACAATCTTGCTTTTTTAAAACTTGTGTCGTCCCGTTGATCAATCATTAATATTAGTTGTAAGACTAGTATAACACGCATTGTTTTTGCATATTACCAACAGTTGATTATACTGTTGCATATTACCAACAGTTGATTATACTGTTGCATATTACCAACAGTTGATTATACTGTTGCATATTACCAACAGTTGATTATACTGCACCAAATACATATTTCAACTTTTGAAAGGATAAGAAGAAAAAAGTGAAAACTCAAAATTGTATTGAATTATTTGCAATGAGTTAAAGTAAAAATGATACATGGAAAGGTAATTTATATCCTCGATAACAACTTTAAGATTGACCTGTGTCCCTTTAAGCCTAAGTATACTCCATTTCCCACGCCAGTGGATATTTATGCGTTTAGATTATCATAAAGCAAAGTTAGTTATATACCATGCTAAACGTATACATTTTTATTCTACGTACGACTCGTCGTGCCAAACAAATCCGCAAGAGGTTTAAATCAACAGCCAAAGTATCCGTCTCCTTTACACATTTAGCTACCCCCATCCGACGTGCACCTTGACAGGCGACCTTGAAAAACTTTTGCCCAAAACAGCATTGCATTACAATGACTGTGTCCACAGTTAAATTGAGTTCGACCAATGAAACCTTGCATATATTCTAAAAAGAAAAAGATTTTTTTTACGCTATATTTTAGAAAAGATGTTTTGTACAAAAACGGTAGCTAGTCATCTTTGAAAATTTGAGTCATTTCCGTACTGTATTCAATGTTAATAGATTGCGATATATTACTTAGTTTGCTCGCCTGCTTGAGCCAAACGCGTGTTCTGCCAATAATGAAGCCTTGAAGGGATACTATTTGTATTTTATGAGTTGTTTTAGTATTTTTTCCGAAAGGAAAGATATTGTGTGGCCATGTACCACATGTTTCGTTTTTAGCTCTACTGACCAAGGGCCAGCAGAGCTTATGGGATGGCGAGTCGTCCGTCGTCCGTTCGTCGTCCGTCGTCCGTCCGTCGTTAACTTTTGTCTCGTTAAGACGATAGGGCCTTCATTTTTCATCCGATCTTTACCAAACTTTAACAGCTTGTTAATATAAACAAAAGCTCGGACAAGTTCGAAAACCAGCTTGATCGAAACATTAACAGCGGAGTTATGGCCCTTAGTTTAGTTAAAAATGCTATATTTTGCCTCGTTAAGACGATAGGGCCTTCATTTTTCATCCGATCTTTACCAAACTTACCAGATTGTTAATATCAATCAAAGCTTGGACAAGTTCGAAAACAGCCAGATCGGACCAGCAACAGCAGAGTTATAGCCCTTGATTTAGTTAAAAATGCTATATTTTGCCTCGTTAAGACGATGGGGCCTTCATTTTTAATCCGATCTTTACTAAACTTTACCATCTTGTTAATATCAATGACAGCTTGAATAAGTTCGAGAACCAGCCAGATCGGAGTAGTAACAGCGGAGTTATGGCTCTTGATTTAGTTAAAAGGGCTTTTTTTTCATCCGATCTTAACCAAACATTACCAGATTGTTAATATTAATGAAAGCTTGGACAAGTTCGAAAACCAGCCAGATCGGACCAGCAACAGCGGAGTTATGGCCCTTGATTTAGTTAAAAATGCTATATTTTGCCTCGTTAAGACGATGGGGCCTTCATTTTTCGTCCGATCTTTACCAAACTTTACCAGATTGTTAATATAAATAAAAGCCCTGGCAAATTTGAAAACCAGCCAGTTCGGACCAGTAACAGCGGAGTCATGGCCCTTGATTTAGTTAAAAATGCTATATTTTGCCTCGTTAATACGATAGGGTCTTCTTTTTTCATCCGATCTTTACCAAACTTTACCAGATTGTTACTATCGATGAAAGCTGAGACAAGTTTGAAAACCAGTCAGATGGCCCTTGATTTTCTGAAATATGCTATATTTTGGCCTCATTAAGAAGAAAGGGCCTTCATTTGGCCAGATTTCATTGACATTTTTCAGGGATGATCAGTACCAAGCCTAGTTGTACATATCGTCACCGTGTTCCGGTTGAATGATTTTGGCGGAGTTATGTCCCTTTAAACGAAACTTTTTAGGGATGATCAGTTCCAGGTCTAGTTGTGCAAATCTTTGCCGTGTTCCGGTTGAATGTTTTTTGGCAGAGTTATGGTCCTTTAAAGGTTTTAATACACGAACTTTGTCTGGACTATTCTCCTGAACATCTCCCCACATTTCAACGAAACTTTACAGGGATGATTAGCACCAAGCTTAGTTGTGCATATCGTCGTCGCATTCCGGTTAACAGATTTTTGGTGGAGTTATGGCCCTTTAAAGGTTTTTGATACACAAACATTTTCCGGACTAGTTTTCCTGAACCCTGAAACTTGACAAGGATGATTGGTATCAAGCCTAGTTGTGCATATCATCGTCATATTCGGGTTAAATGATTTTTGGCAGAGTTATGACCCCTTAAAGGTTTTAATACACTAACTTTGTACAGACTAGTTCTCCTGAACCTCTGATTGGATTTCAACGAAACTTGTCAGGGACAATCAGTACCAAGCCTAGTTGCGTATATTATCACCATGTTCTGGTTGAACGATATTTGAAAGAGTTATGGCCCCTTGTGCATAAACTTTATCTTTAGCCAGTAGAGCGTCCACAGGCCCTCTTGGGCCTCTTGTTCCTTTATTAGATTCGCATCATTGACAAAGGAAACATGATCAATTTCGACCAGACTCACGTCATAATAAAGTAAAACGCATTCATTCCACTGGCATATAGAGTTTAATAACCAGTGTTTTTGAGATATAGAGAATATTATGTCAGCGCCTTTTACTATCAAGTTTATAAGGCGAGGCTTAGAAAACGAAGAATGGTGTGGCTCCGCCGAGCCATTCTTCGTTTTCGTGCCGAGCCTAATAAACTTGATAGTAAAAGGCACTGACATAATATTCTATTTATCATGTAGATTATCCACATTTTCTGTATGAATTACTATTATTACCTATTTCTCCGAATGTTACGCTTATCGTGGACGACGCCATGTTGTTGTTTTTTGTTTGTTTTATGACGTCAGGCAACGTTACGTGCATGACGTCAGATAACGTTACGTACAATAAACGCCGAGGGATTCCGCATTGATTTGATCTATTGGTCAGTGGCTAATAAAGCAAAATTTAATAGGTCACCGCTTTATTGGGCAGAAAAGTGCATATCTGCATGATAAACGGGAAATATCTCCCGTGGTAGAGAAATGGCCCCGATATAAGACTCGTTCTTCGCACTCGTTCTTATATCGGGGCCATGATAGCGATATGATAGCGAGGGAGATATTTTCAGTATCTCAAAAACACTGGTTATTAAACTATATATTACATAATTTAAAATGATATTTTATTAATAGGGGATTTATCACTGGCGCGAAGCGCCAGGGATGAAAATCCCCTTAAAGCTACAGAGTCCCTATATCAATCGATTTCTTCTTTGTAGGCGTGTCTTTATTTGTTACTTCATGTTCACCAGCTCATGTCGAAATCGGGTATTTAAGCGAGCAAATATAGCGCATGAAATCATTTACTGTATTCACATCGACCAGTGCACATCGTACCTATACACAGGTAACAGTAATTTTTACCGAAAAAAAAAAGTTAGCTTCTTTCGGGGCTCGAACACACGACCTTCTGATTTCAAGTCCTCTGCTCTAACCACTGAACTACAACGCTACTTGAGAAAACAGTATACTAACTACCATATATTACGAGGCAAAATAACTTAACATATTTGAACTCAACTAAAGATGGATCAATACATATGCAGTCCATATTGTCGCACGTGTAAATTAACATTGCCTGGTGTAATACTGTATCTTATCAATATGAAACTAATACTTCGTCTCAAATCAACCATATATCGACTTGTTATTTAGCGCTTGTTGAGTTTGTGTGCGCGCTCTTGTTATTACGTAATGCCTATTTAGTGTTAAAAATGCTACAAAATACCAATAAATAGCAGTGGTCTAGAGGTTCAGCATACATCTTCCAAATCTTACAAGTGCAAAGGCTGTGGTTCAAATCCCGTTCCGGGCAACTATTTTTTTATCACATATATTCTTGAGCCGTATATTTATCGATGTTACCTGTACGAAGGCTAAATAAAAATGTGAAATTTTACGTATCGATTTCTCCTTATATACCGACTTTTGGGGTGTTCGTCGATTTGAAACTACTTCACACGTGACTCATTCATATTCATGAGTTATTATCAGTTAAAATAGGGACTGTACAGCTTTAACGGTATCAACTTTTCTCCACATACTGTTCGTCTGAAAATAATTATCCCTTTGGTTTCCGATTACGGCCAAGTATATGAGAGTCCAGCTTACGGAATGGGAAACCAGTCTCTACTTCCGCTGATAGGCATGGTAAATTCACTTCGGGCCTCTTCGACGATGTCCCTTGTCTGGTAGTCTCTGTCACCCAGACGTACGCAATCTGCGTCACTTAGGAGCATATATGGAATATTTATAAATATGAACATTTATTGATTTATAGGGGAAAAATAACAACAACTGTATGAAAAATATGTATACTTAATGGCAATAATGCTTTTTATGACCAGTAATGTATTTTGCATTCATTTGCAGTGATTTTCTTTGCTTTAAATGTTATTTATTACTTTAAATGCAATTTATTAATATTCCATATATCTTCCTTTAATGCCAAACCCCTGCTGGGGACCTAGACATGCGTCGTCATACCAACAAAGACTGTTAGTATTTTAAAAATATATTTAAAAGAAATTTAATAGAAACATTGAAGATTTATATGGTACATGTAATTTGGAACTATGACGTCTTAGTTCTAAAATGGCAGCCCCCATAACCGTTGTAGAACAACCTTCAAAAGCCTGAAAAGGTCATATCTTTTTTGTTTATCATCCGATTTTGATAATTTTTTCACCATTTTCCATTTTTTTTCTGAACTCTCAAAAATAAAGCTTGTTTTGTTGTGGCGCTACATTCCCTTTAACACATAAATCCCATTGAGCAAAATATACTCAATAATGTTGCAACTTATCAAGTTGTGTTTGCAAGCCCTGTGCACTATTAGATAATAGAACAATGTCATTAGGCAATATGGTTTACGGAACTAACGCATCCATAACTAGATTTTAAAACAGGCAAAAACTTTCAAATACAAGTTCTATGGGGGCCCTAAGTTTCCTATTTAGCTCCCACTATACGACTCGTGTCTATTAAATATCTGTTCAGCCAAGTCAAAACTTAGTAAGCCTTTCCTGACGCTGTCGCGATAAAGTGTCGTTATTTAGAATCCTCTGAACAGCAAAGAAAGAAATATCACAAATCTGGTCATGTTCCTACCACCTGCTTGGAGGAAGCCATTTGTAAACAATGCAGTGCTGCCGTCTATCGGTAACAAGTGTTTGTGAAGGACGTTCCCAGACGCTCACTCCGTTCGCTCAGAAAAGGTGGGCATGCGGCTGGGTGATAGAGACTACTTGTCTGGTCGCCATTCGCGACATCTCGCCATAAGCGAAGAATGACGGAATTGGCCGACTATGTACGATCAAAGACATCGGAACTCTTCGTTATTTTCCGCAATTAGAGAGGATGAATCAATACTGGCCAGTAGTCTCGCCAGTTACTAATAATCGATAAATACGACTAAACAGAACAATTTTAATTGATTTGGGTCTTAAAAAACTCTATTTACTCCACTACTCAAGTCTTGTATTTACTCTACTTCTCAGGTCTTGCTAAGTATCACGAGTCGCGGAAACAGACTAACGGACATTAAAATATATACTAGTTAATGATGACGTCATTAAATTGTGACAGTGGCGGAGTGGTAAGCACGGCCGCCTGTCACGCAGGAGATTCGAGTTCGAATCTGCAAATAATGTATTATTTTGTAATTATATTTTTTTTTAAGTAATAAAATGAAAAAGAAAAGAAAATTAATGGAATGAATCTTCTAAAGTGAATCTTGGTCTTTGATTTAGATTAGTCACGATAAACCGAGAACAAAACCCTAATGGCTTCAGTTTCCAGCATTTCCATGAATAATTTTGACAATACATGTATTACTTTTTTTTTTAACTAATAAGAATTTAAAACGCAGTTTATAATTAGAAAATTAGTTAAGAAATACATATTACAACCGAAACACTTTTATAATAAGGCTTTTCACATGCACACCTGGCAAATAAGTTTAATAATATATTATTATTTGTTTCAGTTAAACGTAACATTTTGTAATGAAAACAAACGCACAGTGTTTTAATTCAGATTTATCGAATAAATTACAACCACTATTTTTTTATGTCACATTATAATTGTGTGCTTTGGACCACGGGTTTGAGTCATGAACAGTTTAGCATGCATACATTCTATATATGTGCTTATCTTCTATATTGTTTAAATCTACTAGTTACCTACTTCCCGCGATCAAGATGCAGGATTATGCTTTAAATATATTTTTGCATGAAATGAAATATGGATATTTTTTAAATTACCTCGATAATACTTACCCGTATAGGAAGTATAGCATGTGTATGCTACTCTGAGTTTTGATGCCATGAAAGTCTGTATTTTATTATAACTGATATAAATGTGTTTATTTGTGTATCATACTCATTTTTACAAGAGTTGTCTCCCGGATAATTATGTTTATTTCTATTTTGAATGTTAATTAAAGTGCACGTTTACAATTAACCGATGATCGATTATAGGCTTTCATAATCGATCTTCATAATCGGATGCTTAACAAACCGATGATGGGTTTAAAACAATCGATTAATCGAAACATTAAAGGGTTAACATTAAATATTTCAAAAACGTCTTTTGCAAAAGCATTTGTGGTGATGTTTGTGGTGCTAGTAAAATATGATGCCGAAATTATTAAAGTTGGCATATTTTAAAATTAGGAACATCGAAAGCTGCAATAATTCAAAGTACTAACGTACTTAACAAAATCCCAGCGTGTTCTTAGCCATTCTATCTAATGCATCACTGTATGACGTCAACCAATCTTTCCCAGATCATGCGCATATACTTATTGGAGATAATTACAAACTAGACGTAGGTATGGGTGTAATAGAATTGTTGTTTCGTACACAATAAAGTATAAAAAAAAAGAGGAAAACTCCTAACCATAAAACCTTGGGATTTTCCTTTTGTCTGTTATCAATGTTAACACTGTTAATAGGCATTACTTAGTTCACTTTGTATGTTGCGACATCGTTAATAATCTGACAATTGTATCCGATTACCTACGTTCATGCACCTTCGCAACATCTCGATTGATTCCGAAATCAGGAACTTTAATTTCAATTTTCATCCCACAACACGTGAATGTGAATCTCTGTCCTTTTTTTAACATAAAAAGGAAGATGAGTGAAACTTATCCTCAATTATACAGTTTGATATTTTATATTCGATCTCCATGTCAGCAAAATTGTGTGTACAGTATTTTTACAGCGAAAATGTCAAACTACATGTAACTCCAAAATATGTGTAATTTATAGAAATTATAATAAAAAAACAATTAGAACCTTGATCTATATATATTTACTTGTTTTTGAAAGAAATGTCATAGGATCTTGTCATATATAAGTTTTAACAAAAGTGAGCATTATAACATACGTTTTTTATATATCGAATCTTTTTTTTTTTGTAAAGAAAAATGTGGGATACGGTCCATATATATATATGCCTTTAACAGTATTTTTAAAGTAAAAAGACGAATGAGGAATACAATTGTTTGTGTGTGTTTTCAAAAATGTCACATAGGTATGTATATAGGTAATCGAAAAGTAATCTTTGTTTTTCAATAAATTTAATGTAATGAAAAAAAATGGTGAAAATGTTCAGTGACTCTATTTTTTTCTTTTTTTAGTGACATTTTGGAGTTAAAATGTCATCTTCAAAGACGTCTAGTACCAAAGACACTTTAAGTATCAATGCAATACAAATCTCAGCACTACGTCCTTTCCAACCCCACAATTGAAAAAAAAAAAATCTTATTTTTAAATCAAAAGGATAAATTCTACTCCCAGTGGCAGAGCTACATGGAAACAGAGTTGTGGATAACTTCCCGACGCCTTCGCTCAATGCGTTTAAAAGTCGTTTAAACAAACATTGGTTACGACACTCCACTAAATTTTCTCCAAGTTTTATATATATTCTTAAACTTGAAAATGTCAAAACGTGCCAAACCAACAACCTTAAGTTAGTTACTCAAACTGGATAAATCCCCATTTAGGCTGTGCCTTTTTCATATGATTTCTAATGATTCACGCCTTTTTACACCAGTTTGCACGAGAACGCCAAGACGACGTTGCATCATCCAAGACGACGTTACGTCATACAACAAAACAAGTGAAACCGGAACTCTTCGTTAATTTCCGTAATCGTTATTTCCTAGTGACGGAATCTGACGAAGACGTCCGTAAAACAATCGGAACGTCATTTGGCATTTCCGCCACTGACGGAAAAGGCCGAGCAATGTTCCGTACTGGGAAATATTTCCCAGTAGATCTCCCACTGGGAAATATTTCCCAGTAGAGCAAACTAGTAGATATAGCTTTTCTATTCCCAGTATTTCCTATATAAATCAGAGACAAATATGTAATATATAGAGGATCTTAAACGAGTTCCCATTTCATATAAGATTTATTAAACGAGTTATGAATTATTTTAATTTTAACGAGCCTTTTGGCGAGTTAAAATTAAAAATAATTCATAACGAGTTTCATAAATCTTATATGGAATGGGAACGAGTTTAAGATCCCTTTTATCACATGACATTGCAATCAAATTAGTAAAAAATAATTCTGATGGACATAGAACCGCCACGACGTCAGACACACTTTAGCGCCAAAACGTCATAGAATATGTGACGTCGTAACGTCGCCTCTCACACATAACATTGCCTATAAAAGAGTTCGTGTTTTACCTCTTTACAAAATAGCAGTTTACGCCGACTTTTTAACTAACCAACAACAATGTTTTGTATAACGTGCATTATTTTTATAAGCTGTCACAAATAATAAGTTTATGACTCAGATCTGGGTGAATTTGTAATAAATAAAATAGTTTCAGTTAATAAACTTGCGTAGTGTTACAGGTTTGACTCAGCCAATGAAAATCGTTCCAGGTTGTATTACACGTGTGTCATACAATATAATATTAAATGGGTGTTCGACACTGCTAACAAGGGACGTTATGTGATAAAAATATATACTGGGGAGTGAACGTTAGAAAGTATATTTCACTACCGTTCATGAACAATCTCAATCAAACCGAGACTGCAATATTTCGTATGTGTCGTGTTCGGCCGTTTCCAAAGGTCCACTATCATATTCTTCTGAAATTTAGATACAATAACACATACATAGTAGCTAGACATACTACATACATATATCCTTGTATTACAGGGGGTGAAGGGGTTGGGGGAATGCTGAACATTTACACATATTAAATAGCGATATAGAGTGCACTGAGCCTAATACAAACTTGAATACATTAGATGAACAAAACGATATTTGTCTTCCACCACGTATCTTTGCATACTGATGTATTACACATCAACAAAACGAGTCACAAACCAACTTTAGCATTTACTTCTCATTAGACAAAATATGATTTAATTGTGCTGTCTTAAATTGTTTACAAGTTCCTCATGAAATTTGAAGGTTAAAAATACACATTGTTGTTCTTTTTAATATTCACAAATATATTTTTGATACCACATTGTGCGCCATTTCAGTTGAGGTCAAACATAGACTCTCCTCTCCCAGTTCCCAGAATTTGGACTTTCGCCGTGACAGTGGTAACTCGTCAGGTGGTAGCTTCGAAAAGGTAAGATGGAACACGTGGCTTATGGAATGTGTTTTTTCTTCTCTAGTTAATGTCATATGCATTATCTCTTTCAACTGTATAAGTGACTTGTTCCTTCAATGTTGTCAAATCAATGCACTTTTTTGGGGGGTAAAACTTCAGTTATATTGAATTGAATTGAATTGGGGTTTTACGGCGCACCAACACAAGAAAGGTTATATGGCGCCAAACAGGGATGAACATGCCAGGCTCATCCTCCATTTACATCTAGTTAAAATATGGAGAATGGGCCAAGAACATTATAGTCTGCAGAATTGCAGAGTTGCTGCAAATTCTATTGTAGACACTCCATTTACGATGTTTCCACGTTTCCACATTTGCATATGCGGTGTCATGAAGAAAACCTTGAATGAGCATGATAAAAGAAATGACAAAATGAACATGCAGGTGTGTGTGTGTGTGTGGTGGAGAGTGGGGGGGAGGGGGGAGGGGGTCCTACCCGTCTGCCTCTAGCGGGATTTGCAGTGGTTGTATCCTACTCCGGCAACCACACGGGGAACTTCAGTTATAATTATAGGTATTCAGATCTATGTTTTATAAAACATATTTAGTGCGCTCTTTCTAAAATTCATGCATTCTGTTTTATACATTCGAATAGATCTAACGATTTTGAGTTGTAAACCTTCTCGCTTCTCACCGCTGCGGGGTCGAATCGAACTGGGAGCTCAACTTGTAAGTGAGAAAGTGTCGATTCTTAAGGATTTTCGGGAGGTATACAGTGCTGGTTCTACCAGGAATAAGTTGGTGGTCTGCCTTCACCATAAAAAAATAAATAAACAAAATCGGCCGTCATACATAACCTACAACGTACTGAAAACTGACGTTAAACACTAAATAAACACACAAACTATATATATTGTATATGAGCAACGCCGCTCACGAATGGTTAATATAACCCATGGTCAATTCAAAGTTATCTGCATAAACATTTTCGTTTTATTTATAAAGCATTATCCCCCGAAAACTGCAATATAACCATTTAACGTTGATGGTGTACTTCACAATGTACTGAATGGGGTTTATTATGTTTATTATGATGAAATCATCGTGAACCAGTTTCAGTTTTTAATGTATATTCATTGAACCAGGTTCTTTCTACTTTACACTGCTCGGTGTCACAAGTCCGTCAATTCGCGGGTGGTTGTCTGGCGAAAATTGAAATTTTATCAATAAATTGTTTTTATTTTAGGAAAAGTGATTAATTAATATGTGATATTTCTTAAGTTCCAGATTCTATGTTAGCTCAAAAGTTTATCTTCAAGTTCAAACAATAATGCAATTAATCTACTGGATAAGTTGTAAATGGCCTTGTTTGATTTTTTTCTCAACTTTCGAGTAGCGAGCGGCTATAGTCCATATGCAATATGTTCATTATCAAAATAGCGTAAAGGTCGGTTTTTTTACTTCGAAAAGGAGATATTTCTTTGTTCATCTAATGTGTTCGATTAATGTACTATCTAACTGTAAATATGTAACTAATTGTACCAGTTTCAGTTTTCAATTTATGTTTCAGTTTATATATTAATCTATGTATTTTTTTTGTTTGATTTTGTTTGCAAAAATACATATTATGTACTTAATTATTGAGTATGTGTAACATATTCGTATGTGTAATATAAAATATATGAGATATTAATCTATTGGATATTAATTAATTATAATAATGACTTTGTTTGATTTTTTTCTCAACTTTTGGGTACCGAGCGGCTATGGTCCATATGAATATGTTCATTATCAAAAACAATTTGAAAAGATTGTCCACACGTTTGGTGAATTTTTGATGAAAGACAAATAAGCGGTAGCGTTTACAAGGTAAATATATACTAATAATCAAAGCAGACCTTTACGCTATTTTGACAATGAACCTATTTCATATGGACCATAGCCGCTCGGTACACATAAGTTGAGAAAAAAATCAAACAAGGTCATTATTATAATGAATTAATACAAAAAAAAAGAAAAAAGATTCATATCTCATATACGCATAAATAGGGCAAGAATTACAAGATGAGGCCTTTCTCTGAAGTTTAGTAAATGAAAACGAAGATAAACATGATGATAACTTGCATTAAATTATATTTCAGTCAGATAACAGTTCTGAATTATCGCGGACAAGAGGCCGAACAATATCGGTAAGTCTGTGCGTGTTCTAGTCGTAAACGTATGTTTCTTCTTGCAATATGAGTTGCGTGCTTCCGATGGTTTTGTTGAAATAACTGAACATGAATTGGTGGCGTTTGGCTCTTCTTGATGTCTTTAATAGCGCTAGAAAAACCTCTTTAATAGCGCTAGAAAAACCTAATTAGCTCTCTGACTGAAGACCATGCGAACTTACCGATGGCGCGTTTTTCATCATCGTCCGCCGTCCGTTGTCATTGTCAACTTTTTTGTTGTTAACACCTTTAGTTTGTATTTGATCTCAATGTAATTGTGTCAGGGTCTCTATATTAATGACAGCTCAGACAATTTCGAAAACGTATAATATCTGATAGAACCTTCATGAATATTGGAAAAACAACAACATAGTTATGGCGTTTGTTTAAATGCAATATGCTATGTTATGCCTTGATCCTTAAAACAAGTTTGACAGGGTATTTATGTCAATGAAAGCTTGGACAAGTTCGAAAAAAACATTGTAATTTAAACTAGAGAGTCATGGCTCTTATAAGGATGAATTATTAGTATATATTTTACTTTGTAAGCGCTACCGTTCATTTGTCCTTCATCAAAAATTCACCAAACGTGGTGACACTATTATTAAATTTAACAAGTTAAAATAAGTCTTTATTCGACTAAAACCATTGGAGTGATGGTCCTAACCTTGATGTATTGAACAAATGATATATCTAGCCATGTGAACACTCTTAATTGTGTTTCTTTCACACAATCTTAACTAATTGTGGTCAATTTGTTTATTCTAATAAATATTCTGGCAATTTTCAAAACCACCTATAACCGAATTATAACAAACAGAGTTACTACGCTTGAGTTACTACGCTTGAACTATTTTTTTATAAAATGCTGCATTTTTTAACAATTTAAGACGTCTCCAAAAGTTGGTCAACATGTCTTTATTAATAAAACCTTGCACAAGGTCGAACATTAAACTAGACACACCATAATTATGGCACAGCATGTATTGAATAAAAAAGGGTGTTTTAGTTTGTTTACATGAAAGCTTTTTTTGAAATGAATGTTTATTTTTGCAAGATAGCATATGATTTTGTTCAGCTCATTTACACAATAAATATGATATACAGCTTCTGATTTCACCAAGTTTAAATTGAAGATTTATTTCAATAGGGCAATATCAACAATGAGCAAAATCGAAACATGCGCTACATGGTTATTGCCCTTGGTTAGGTAAAATGTGCATGTCCTATCCATACCTTTTAATTAAACCACTCCATTAACAAAGTGAAACTTTATGCACTTATGTATTATCAACATATTGTATGACTCTCTCAAAACCAGAGGTTTGTATATCCAAGGTCATGCAGTTTTCTTGTCCAGTACGTCCTAAACCGTTTGATAAAATGTAATGTGTAGATGTAAATAGATGGTGTGTTTCACACTTAATTCATTGTCCCATTTGCAATGTCTCTGGAAAATATCATGGATTAAGATGGAACTTTATGTGTAACATTTATTTCAGGTTTAAGGTCAAGGTCATGCTATTTTTCTTACATAATCCAAAGGCCTTGCCCGAGTATATAGAAGTGTATGAGAAGAGACCTTTGGAAACGACCGAATACGATAAATACGAAATATTGCATATTGTTCATGAACGGTAGTGAAATATGCTTGCTACCGTCATAAGTTTACATTATGTTATATAGTAAATTATTTAACAAATCTTCTCTGTAACTACAAGTGTTAGAGGTCTAATAGTTTGCATCAATGGAAACATAACGATACTCTATGCCTCTCCGATGCTGCTGTACGTAAGATGCTTGGTTAGTTTGCATCAGCTAGACAAAACACATAGCAATGAGAGCCCCGTTAGCCAGAGCACCCACATGCCTTCTTAGACCTCTAGCTTTTTCTTGAACGAACACTTATTAATAGTGTACACTGTAAATCAGCTGTTTTTTTCTGATTTTAAAAAAGTCTGCCAAACTTATTAAAGCTGCTGTATAGTGACTTTATCGTTATAAACAGTTGCCGAATTAATTACAGCATCTGTTTATAGATTCGATTGCTTTAAACAGCCTGACGAATGTATAAAAAAGCTGTGTATTGTCAAACATACGTATAATAATTTGCTACTTCGGTTACAGGATGAGAGGCAATCCATTAAGTTAGCTAACACTAAAACCAGCACTGGCGGAGAGAAGTACAATAAAGGGTATTACTCATTGTTTATTTAAAATATATTTCAATGTGATTTTCATATTAACTACTATCTGTATACATTGTGTTATAATTTGTTCCGATTCGTTCCGATGTGCCAATACTTGCATTTATAAAACATGTGTATAAACAAATGTCGAACATGGTTCAGGCAAGGTAAACCTCTAACCATTTATCCAAAAATAATAAGATGCCAAAGTAACAATTCGACGTAGTAATCGAAGGAATTCCTTTGAAATTATGTTTATTGCATTCCACAATTTTTGGTCAACATTGGAACTTTAACGCATTGCATGTTTAGTGGTTGACTCATTTGGGCAAACAAATACGTTCGTTTCTGGTCTTCCAACCGTCCCTATATTTTAGGCCCCGACCCTAAACTATTTTTGGTCTCTCAAAAAAAAAAGACGTGTTTTAAGGTGTGTAAGTGTCAGTTTTAAAGTGGAGCACCCATATTATGTTCAAGAAACATGATTTTGGTGTTCTTGATGTGCATTTAGTATAGTAAGGAATAATTCTAATAAAAATCTATATTAAACAAAAAATCTACCTACCTACGCACCCTATTGTTTGGGGGAAAAGACCAGAAACAGACTTATGTTTTTTTGGCCTTACAGTTCGCCACTTTGGTTTCCTTTATGATTGTTCGATGATCGGATAGATTGTGGACCCCTTGATGTTTGTCTTCAATCTTGTCTTGTCGTACTCGTAATGGTTTATTCTATTGTTGCTTTGACTTCTGCCAAGTCATTAAGTACTTGCTTTGTGGCTTTCTTTGCCTTTTTATTTCCACAGGTACAGGATGATCTATTTGTTATACTACCTATTATGTATTGCCTATTAATGCTGCCTAGTTTGTTAGAGACTATAGGCTGGCGTTTATTAATTTACACTGTCCTGATTTATTCGGATGACCACAGGATAAAAGTAAGATTTGGTGACCCTATAACCTGGTTTGAACCCCAGCTGCCTTTTTGCTACTGGCAGTTCCAAGGTGATACCCTCATTGCCAACCCCGTTAATGCTTGTGGTGTTGCATACTTTGATTTTTCCTTGTAATTGTTTTGTATGCGTGTTTTTGGTTAACTAAGTTCTGTGAATGATATATTTTCTGTTCGACTTTTATATCGACTTTTACTAACACTTTCAAAACGTAGTGTTTAGCGGTCTCACAACTGACAGGAGCAACTTCTTTATCAAAAATGGGAGTTACTTAATCAAAGACCTGCCTAACTATCTTAGTGTTACCCCTCCCACCGCCTCATTCCCCCAAACATGACTAAGTGAATAGTGTGGTTAAGTGGACCCTATGATGACGTCTACCTAAAGCCCAAAAGAGCGGTGACTTTTGATGTTTGTCTGCAATGGTTTATTCTCTTGTTGCTCTGGCTTCTGCCAAGTCAATGAGTACCATCTTTGTGGCTTTCTAGGCTATTGTTTTTTTGTATTTATATATATACGAGCATCTTTGTGTTTTACTTATATTGCCTATTAATGCTGCCTTGTTGGTTACAGAATAGCTCATGACATTGATTTCTTTATTTACACTATCCCGCTTTACTGGGTTGACAGTAGGGTAAGTGTGAGGTTTGGTGCACCCTAGAACCCGGTTTAAACTCCCAGCGGCCTTTTTGCCACTGACCGTTCCAAGGTGGTAGCCCTATTATCAACCCTTTCGTGTTTGTGATGTCTTACTTGGCCTTTTATTAATCTTTAAATTTGTTCTTGAATGCTGCTTTTCCTGTTTGATATTTATATCTATATGACTAAGTGGATAGTTCGATGGACTTTGAATCCGGAGATTACGGGTTCGAGTCTCACTGACATCACTTTGTTTCTAGATGTGTCTATAGGCTGGAGACTTTCGTTAGCCTCGTCTGTCGGATTGAGCAGGGAATAGGGTGGTCCGGTGTACCAGGCACGTTAAATTAAAGAACCATCGGAATCTATTCGATAGAAAGAGTATGATACGGTTTCCGGATTTCTGTGTTTACTCCCCTTTTCTCTGGAGTGTGGGCTCTTAGTTTCATAGGATACTGTGTTGCTGAGCCGTCCGACACCATTTCAATATAATTAATCAATTAAACACTTCAGATATCAGTTTTCTGTGAGAGAGCACCCTTACAATGAAATAGAAGACGTCATACTCCGACCAAACCAAAAAGAAGATCCTTACAGCAAGCCATGGGATACAGAATCTTTACCAGAGGGCCCTTTGCCTATACCTAGCAACATGTTTCTAAAACAGACTTCTTCGCAACAATCAGCACGATTCGTCAGAAGAAGTGGAAGTGCGGGTAATGTACTGACAAAGCAAGGAACCACCCTATCAGCAAGCAAATCAGTAAATTTGGGAAGAATCGTGGATAAACCCAAAATGAGGTCAACAAGTATTACAAAACTGTAAAACACATGTTTAAACACTGGAAATATGTCCATAGTTATATTAGGTATGTGTCCATGTATTGGAAATTGAAATGTGTCCGATTATTAAAAACGTGTTCATTTTATTGGAAGTAAATCCCCTATACATGTATGGAAATAAATACAATTTTGTCCCAACTATATTAATCACAAAAATATTTATTTTTAACTGGGTAAGAGAACAACGCAACCCATATATTATTTATGACGTAATCCCGTGAACAAACACAAACATATGCACGTTATCAGTGCTGATCGAATCTACAAACATACGTATTGGAGCAGTAAATATTTATATATTAAGTGAACTTGTGTTGAGATGTGTTGCGCCATATATTACCTCTCATGAACAGACTCAGTAAAACAGAATCTTTACTTTTCTTTTTTGTGTTTGTTGCTTCCAAGTTACGCCTTTATCAGTAAATAGACGTTTATAGATGAAGAAAATCAGAATCTTTGTATTTACTTCATTATTAAATAGTGATAGTACTGTACATAATGCTGCTGAATCGTATACACTATGCTTGTTGAATTTATTAACCCTTTCGCCGCCAAATTTCAAAAGTCGTCTGCTAAAATTTGAATTTAAACCATCCGGTTATATCAGCCTGCACATAGTGTGCATGTTGATCCGAGCCTACACTGGTCGTAAAATCAATGTGGTTGACTGTGGCAGCGAAAGAGTTTTTGTTAATACATGCTTTGTTTATAATGCATTTGATATTACATTTTAATATACTCATTATCTGTGCCCACATAGCCTTTTTGGTAATATGCTAGTATATATCTGATACCAACAATAATATCATAATTTCACTTCATAGATCAGTTTATTCGTATATATGTTTACACTTTTTGTCGGTTAAATGAAATAATAATACAATTTTAATTTACCTAAATGTGATGCATTTTCGTTGTTGGCACTGTACATTCGAGAGTACGTTTCATTAGGCATTCCAATTATTCGTTCAGCTTTGGACAATTTAACACGTCATAACTGTTTAATATTTCTTTTTTTCTTCAAATACTCCATCACCCTCGTACGAGGATGCTATGGAGATGTCTGTAAGTTAGTGAGTGTGATAAAAAGGACATATCGAGAGTGAGATCGATACAAAGGTGATAGTGTTAATTTATAGAGGAGTGGTTAGTAAAAGCAGTCTAAAAACAGTGTTCGTCACTGCCACCTTGAACTGATTCAGGGTTGGCACCACAACTATGTTTGCTGGCAGTGTTTTGCATTGGACAGCTGCCAGTGGGAAAAATTAATATTTGTAAAAATATTATGTCTATTTGCGTTAGGGAGAGGGAATGGCTATGCCGTGTCGCTCGTAAGAGCTGCTGAAAATATGTGAGGCTAGCTAAGATAAATAGTTTTTCAGAAGATATTACATTGTTTCATGAAAGTAAAATTTTAGATTTTACTGTTAACAAATGTAGGGTTATTATAGTTATTATCTGAGTAGCTAACTTCTCCAGTGAAGAAGCATTATGATTACAATTATGATTACGAGATATATGAGATGATTGAAAATTGCCTCCCTTTTATTGCTTTTTGTTGTTGTTGTTGTGTTTTTGTTGTTGTTTTTCTTGTGTGTATTCATTTACAACAAATGGTTGTAAATTTAAGTTATATGCATGAATATATATTTTGAAACAAAATCTTGTTTTTAAACTAACTGTGGTTTTTATGTTTAAATCTTCGCAATAGAACATAAGAACACGACCAAAAACACAATATCTGAGTTAGACTACCATTAATTTTACATAAGTTCCTGCAGAAAAATGTCAGTGAATATATACCATTTGTATGTTTTTGGACATATGAAGCACTCAGCAATGCATCAGCCGCATAGTGCATGCATATCATGGGATGACTAGAGTCCGTATTCATAACGTTTCTTAGCAATATCTTAAGTCGAAATTTATCAATTGTTATAAACACATTTTCATTTCGTTTTAAGACGTCTTGTTTATGTTTAAATAATGCTATGAATTAAAAAAAACACCACTTAATATTTATCTTAAAATAGATGCTCTGTAGTGTTGTTGAGAGTTTAATAAGGATATTTGAACATATATAAACATCTTAATATGTTCTTCTTCAGTTGCTTTATGAACACGCCCGCTGTTCTTTTGTCCACAATTTGCACGAATCTCAAAGTAATCGACTTCTTGGTTTTTAATTGTGGTAAATGCACAAATAAAAAATGTTGCAAAAAGTTCATCTGACCTTTCATTTTAATGTCGTTTTCCCCAGACGTCAGGTAAATGTTTCAGAAATGCAGATACATATTTAATACACAATCAGCTCTTATTATCTTTCAACGTACTAGTTAATAAGTAACTAAATATTCTTAGAACGACTTACGAGTTGACCTCAAGATTCGAGCGGTCTAGCTTCTATCTCGTATCTTATGTAAACACAGGCATTAACATGGGACCTGGCTATTTTGAATAGTTTTGAAGTTAGGGGTGTTAGCTAACTATTTCTCCCATTGTATCTATCCACAATGTAAACTATCGAATTTATTTCAGGGCTAAAATCCTGCATTTAAAATTTAGCATAGAAATAGACGTTTATTTCATAAATACATATACACATTGAAATGGACATGTTTCATTGACGTATTAACATTTCACGCTGGTATTTGTTGATATCCGTACAAATTAGAATGCGTATACATCTTACGTTGATATTCATTGATATCTGTACAAATTGTAATACTCACATGTTTTATTGATATATACACTTCTCAAAACTGCTAACTACACCGCTCACGTTTTATACACTTTTCAAAACAGCCAACTACACCGATTTAAAATATGAATAATTTTGTTAATATCATTATTTCATAGTTGTTTGTAATTAAATAAACAAATAACACAAATCTGCACTATATGAGACACATTTATATTTTATTGAAAAACATTCAACCCATCGATATATATAACCCAAAACGTGAGCGGTGTAGTTAGCAGTTTTGAGAAGTGTATATGTATACCATTTTGCTATACCAATACGTATAAACACATTGTAATAAAGATATGTATACTTGTATAGACTTGTGTTCTGTGTACATTCTGATTGTATTGATTAAGATTGTGCAGTGAGAGTGGAGAATGCTTGGATCAATTAAGCATTATTTAGTGTCTATTAAGTGAAATTTTAACAAAACAGAAACCCCAAATGTAGCGAACGTACTTAGTGATTAACCTTCATTTCAACAACTAATGGATGATGGCACTGACATGCAAATGAACATTCACGCGAGCGCAGTGTACCATTGTATTATGGTGCATGCGCAGTAGACCATGAACACTTAATAAACTAGTGCTAGCGTTTTAGTCAAATAGGTTGATACACAATTTGAAAATATAGTCATCTGATTGGATTGAACAATAGTTTAAAGACTGATTAGAGTTATCAACCACGGCTTCATATATGCACATACATGTATGTTTTTTGTATAGTTATATACGTGAACTAGTGTTGATGGTGTTGCACCTTATATTAACTCTCATGAAAAGACCGAATGGAACCGGGTCTGCTACTTTTCTCTCTTGTTTGAGTTTGTTGCTTCCGAGGTATCCCCTTTTCAGTATTTATTGTACCATAATAGACGTTTATAGATGAGGGGCATCAGTCTCTGTGTTTACTTTATTAGTGAATGAAATAAATAATTATTTTCATACCTGACCATTCAGCAAGCCTTTCAGGTCAGTGCGACTGACCCAGCACAGTCCGACTGACCAATAAGTACGTAGAGTAAGCATCGTCATGATGATCTGATTAGATAATTTTGAAGTTAAAAAGCTGTATTTACAAATATAAAATCAGGGCTAGTTGGAGTTATATATTTAGCAATATTTTGCATAATTGCGACGGGAAAGGAATGTTAATTTATTATATTGTTAATGGTATGTATATGTACAGCAGTATAAGGCGCCGTTTTACTACTGATTCAGTATGTTGTGATATCAATAATTCATTTATGGATATCAAAACTCTAATTTAAAGACTCTTCACTTGTGTTTGAAAAAAAAAAACGTACATCATAATGGCAGAAAAGTAGACTCAACCGAGTAAACAAACAAGTCCAACAAAGACTATAAAGAGTACATGTTATGTGTAAAGAAATATAAAATGTCGGACAGGGAAAGTAGCATTGAAGGAGGACAGTCAACCACAAAACACAGCAACAAACACGCAAACAGACAAACAAGAAGGCAAAAGTAATAATAAATGCAAACGACATCACAAACAAAAGGGTTGACAATAGGGTTACCGCCTTGTAAGTCTAAAACGGCGTTAAAGGCACTCTACGTAGCCCCTTATGAGCACATCAACGTTTATGGATTGTGATAAATAGCAAGGTCTCGAAACCATTCAAATAGTTTATTGATACATTAGATATACAACAATATCAAGTTATACATACTTAACACAGAAAATTACATATGAACAAAATATTTACATCTTAACGTTGATTTAAAGAATTAAGGAACAAACAGTTGCGCTATATATACATATTTCTTAGTACTTAGTTCATAATCAGCAATATATGAACAAATACTTCGTGTTAGTAATATATGATGTGTTCTCTTAATTGTATATACAATGCAATGTTAAATACTAGCATGTTTTCTTATATTTTGTTTTGATTTTTTGTCATATTGAACGCACGATGCATTACATGGTTATCTTCGTCACGTTGAAAAAACATTTCACAAATGGAACATGCTTTTCATACGAATAATTTCCTTTGGGGGTAAAACTGTTTTAAAATATGTAATATTTTAATTTTAAAATTACTTCCCTAAATACATTAGACAAGATTTTTTTTCTCTTTAAATCAGGTAAATTAAAAGATGTTGCTGTCTTGTTCGTTTGAAAAGGATGTCGTGCATATGCTTGATATTTTTGTTAATTGCTTTATTCATGACTGTTACAACACATATGCACACATCTGTTTACTGGGATTTGCCATGTTATTTATTTGCTAAACGTATTATTTATCAGTGTATATTGCTCGAATGAGCGTTTTATGCGCGTGTCTTTTGTTGGATTCATTCAGTGAATGATACAACAGCTGTTCAACTTTTGAATTTACTTTTACCCAAATAAAGTAATTCCTCCTCTGACCATCCACACTACTAGCATGTTATGTCATGGCGATAAAATAGTGTGTTATTAGTTACACTAATATAATACTTACTTGCCCTATTTCACGACCTCATGGAGGATTGAATTGCTTTTAATGATATATCTCATGTATTTTGGGATGACTGCTTAAGTATTTGAATATATAACCCCAACTCGCTTTTGTCCTTGAGTTCATTAACATATGTTGACTCCCTAGTTATAAATATCATTGCTAAAACTGTTACGTTTGTTTTTGAATAATTGATCTTTTAACATAGTACCGGTTTATCAAAAAATAGATTCTCGGCCATACACTAGCACTCTTATGTTGCAAAGATGAACTTGAATGTTATTTTGAAAATCAGGTTTACTGCATCATTCGTGGTGCCAATGGTCCATGAATATCAGTATGTATCGAAAGTATAACTAAAATGAACATGCTCTGTGTCAACACGATTTTTGTGCGTGGGTGCATCTAGTGCTTCTATCAATTATATAATTTCACTCCACGTGTTTCATCAGTTTTCCGTGACCTAAATATTAGTTTTCGTGATAATAATTGCGATTGTTTTCGGAAATTCCCCTGTCTATAACCGGTAAACGCTGACTGTTATGGATTCGGATTCTTTGCGAGTATTCTGCTTATACTGACGCTGTATCTTAAACTATTTGTCTGCACGCAATTTTGATTGTCGTTTTGCTGCACTACATATTGATTGTTTGGCATAACATAACATTAAATATGTTATTTTGTCTTGAATAATATCTTTTAAAGTGATAAAACTCGAACATCATTTTAATCCTGCTGCGCATTCGTAGACCTACTTTCTCACTTTTCAGCAACATAACATCTGTCATTCACTACAAAACAACACATACCATATTCTCCATATAATGATAAGCATATACATGCAAATATTTACATTCACTTGATACTTTCTGTTGAAAAGGACATCTTATTTCGGGAAAAAACCCACTTCACTTGTTGGTAAACGGACATTACTGCGCATGCATCCGGTGCGCTAGGCGGAGTTAACTGTGAACGCATCCGGTGTACCGAAATAGAAAATGGCTATTCCCGGTCTGAAAATTATCTTCTTGCACATATTTATCATTACCAACCTCCCAAGGCACGGTTTTGTTGGTACTATAACAAGGGGAAAATACTGTAATATAATAATTGATTCACAAATGTTCGGCGTTTATGCGTTTTTTAACGCCAGTAGGGAATGGCAAATTTACCCCCAAAAAATGCTAACACGCTTCATGGAACTTGCCATTGCCTACCGGCGTTTAAAACCCCATAAACGCCGACAATTTGGAACCGCATAAACGCCGACAATTTGGACCCGCATAAACGCCGACAATTTGCGATTCAATATTAGTGTTTACTCTACTTTTTAAACCAATCAGATGCCTCAGAGTTTCAAATACTTGCACCATTTATTCATGAAGATTTGACTACCAGCGCTCTTCATGGTTTAGAGTGTGACCTATATAGAGACTATCGATACAACCTATCGTAAACACTAAGCCGGATAGAGCCTATGAAGAGAAATCTTCACCATTAAGAAACCGCTCCTTCCCTTTCGGTTTCTTAATGGTGAAGATTTCTCTTCATATCATCTATCCTACACTTAGAGAAATATCGTGTATAGACAAACACATAAGTTCATTATCTAACACATGCTTGTTCATGTCATGACATACATCTGATGTCACTGAATTATTTTTTTTTAGTTCCATGCTTACAAATAATATTACAACTAAAATTACATATCCGTTTATAATACTACTTCCTCTACACAAATAAAGATGTTTATTTCACACCTGTTTCATTTTAACCAATCATTATTTGTCTATTCTACCACATGACGATCTGTTATGTGTCCCAATGGGCACATACTATACAATAACCGTATTGAAATACATGATCTATGTCCTTACCATTTTGTACTGGAAACGTAAATAAATATATATGTCCTTCCGGATGTTTGTGTATTTCGTCAGAGAAAAGTAATCAGGTGTGAATTAAAAAGGTAATGTCACACTGTTCAGAACAGTACTTAATTGAACAGGGCTCGTGAAGACCGGAATCCATATATTGTTCTAATAAAATTCAGTATGTACGCAACCTAACAACTTCAGAATCTTCATAAAAAATAGATAAAGACATTTATTTACAAAAACAAAAACATGATTCAACTACCCCAATGCTACATTTTTATGTATTACATGTTTAAGTGAAACATAAGCACAACATGTGAAAATATTTCAATAAAGGAATAACAAACTGCTTGTTAAAAGCATTTAACAAAATGATATATATATTGACGAATACAAAAGACGACTGATCACATATGAACTTTAATTATTTTCATGTCATTTAAGAAAATTTAAATAGTTTCACCCGTTTTTTTAAAAACAAATTGACATACAACACAAGAACATGTTCTCTTAATTTAGTGTGGGTGCAACGCATTTTAAGAGTGGGAGGGGCCGTGTCCATTGTTCAGGGATATACTCATATATCTTCAAATATTTCCGATTTTAGGGGATAGTGTGGCGTACATATCTCGACCCACCCTACTACAAAAACAAAAACAAAACTGTCTCAGATCCGCACCATCATAATTTTTCAACTCTATGTTTTATACAACACCATTTCCATTTATTATGTTATTGTTTTATACAATGACATTTGCATGTTTTATGTTACTATGTAATACTATCCATATAGATCTACAACAACAACACAGAACGAATAGGAATTAAGAATTAATGAATGAGAGCTTTCATAACGATAAGAAAACACTGGCCTCGCCTCAAAGTAAGCGTTTACGCTGACTCAGAAAACACTGGCCTCGCCTTCAAAGTAAGCGTTTACGCTGACTCAGAAAACACTGGCCTCGCCTTCAAAGTAAGCGTTTACGCTGACTCTGAAAACACTGGCCTCGCCTTCAAAGTAAGCGCTTACGCTGACTCTGAAAATAGAGTGCTGTTGTTCAAATCTGCATGCTAGTTAACATGAAGTACTTATATCTACATCATTCCAACAAATTACAATATATCTTTTGTGATACCTCCCCATACCCCTCAACGAAATTATTACAAAGAAATTACAAACAACCGGACATTTTTTCGAATATCCACGCCCTTCAGATCAATACTGATTGATATCACTATATTGGTATGCCACAGAATAAAGGACTTGTAACACGTGTTGCATTTAATTGTTTATGCACTTTAGTGTTACTCCTGTATACATATGTCTGCACGTCTTTTCACTTTCCATAAGCATTTTAGTCACATTTCTTCAACGAAATGTTTGAATACATTCGAATAATACAAATTGTATCAGCAGTTACATGAACGTCCTTACACATGTATGCAAGCTTTCCTATTTCAAGGTATATGCAGATACATACATGCAGACAATGGTATCACAATTTAAATAAACATGGCATAAATACTTGTACTGTTATGGGTTAGACACGCTTGTCCTTTTTCCTCTGATTGGTGAGAGTTTCATTTAAAACCACAATTCTCACAAGCACGAATATAAAATTGTTTTATATGGTTTAATTAGTCTACCATAGCACGTAATTTTGGTAGGTTTTCAAACCATATTGAATTAGTTATATACAATTACATAGATCTAACAGTATTTCCACACAAAGATTATCGTAATTTCATATTGTACCATATAATTCATAAACAAATGCGTTTCTGCAAACGTTTTCCTGTCACAGTTCAGCATTAGTTCTGGCACAATCCTGATCATACAGTATTTACGCAATTGTAACGTCATATGACACGAGTATGACGTAACGCATTCGAACACCTCTCACAAGTAAGGTAAAGCAGTAATATTGTGAATCCAGTCTAGATAGCCAGGTAAGTTCGTGTAAACTCCTGGTACATTAGGGTAGGCGCACCCCACTCCCCATGATACGATGCCAGCCGTGTACCAACTGTCCTTGGTGAAGTCTTTCAAACAAAGGAGCGGACCCCCAGAATCACCCTGAAGACAGAACAAATATGTACACTTGCATATGCATAGTAAGTATGGTTACGATGAATAATTTAACCCTGTAGATCTACATAGCTACTGAAGAGAATAAACAATTGCCAACGGTAGAATAATACGAGTTTTACTTCTAAAATTCACATTCTTATAAGCAATAATAGGGGTGGTTTGCGACTGGAATACAAAATACAAAGTCTAGCAAACAGTTCCAATATAATCACTCTTAGCGCAAAGGTTAAAAATTGTCCAAATGCACCAAACTTTAGATTATGTAATACACTCCTTGCAGTGTACAACTTGTTTGGTAACGTCAGATCTATATTCGCCCAGCATTATGATTTATAATATATCTATATCTTTATCCAACTTAAGAAATATTATTAAGAACGTTACATGTGCATATATTATCACAATTGGAACACATGTTATGTCCTTTGAGACACTCAAAGATAAACGATAAATTAAGTAAAATAGTATGAAGGTGGACCTTTGGAAATGGCCGAACACGATAAATACTAAATATTGCAGTCTCGGTTTGATTGAGACTGTTCATGAACGGTAGTGAAATATGCATGCTACCGTTCACACCCACTAGCCCCGGATTGAGTAAGTTTGTTTTTGATTATCTCGTTGCGAAAATGGCATTGTGCATAAATGCAATATAACCTTTGACTCTACATATTTTCATATTTACTACTTGACAAACTGTTGAGATGCATATAGATGTAATAAGTTAAATTGTATCAGTGTATTCCTAATTGACAAGGAGGATTTAAACGTTGCTTTACTGAAAAGGGGGTCCCTTGGAAGCAGCAAACAAGAGAGAAAGTTGGCAGAATCGGATCGGTTTTATTGAGCCTATTCATGACATGTAAGATAATTTGCAACACGTCTAACGCCAAAAGCGGCATTCCTCTTTAAAACCCCAAAAATGGGCTTGATGATCCCAAAGGAACAGCTTTTTAGTCGGGACGGCTATTTTACAGCCGCCACACAGCACTAAACAGACGCTAATGTGAATGTCAATAACTACTAGAAAGGGGATCCCCTGGAAACAACAGATACAAACATCCCTTGGAAGCAACAGACACAAACAAGAGAGCAAAGTAGCAGACTTGGTTTTATTGAGTCTGTTCACGAGAGGTAAACTAATTAATAAGTTCATTTTCAGAAATGCATTATTGAAGACATTCAATACAGACCTTGGGTTCCCCATATTCCTCTGAAAAAGACAAAATATGTCGACAGAAATGAATGAAATATTCCAAATTAGACAAATACTATGTCGTCACTATTCGACACTAGTGAGGTGCTATACTTACCGAACAGGCATCATGACCTAGCCCGCCTCCTGCACAAAACATGTGATCGTTTAGTCTGTAGGGCACCTTTCTCTCTGCTCCCAAAATGGAAGCTTTACATTCGGCTTGGTCCACTACTTCAAGGTAGACCTGCTTGATTTGACGCTCGTAATCCATTGCTGTGTTAAATGTAATGTTTTTAAAGATGTACCCGGCAAAAAAAAGTAATGGTCAGTAATAGACAGATATATTTGTTGGTTTATAATATGAGATGGTGTGGATGTGTTTTTTTTTCTTTCTTTTTTTAAAGTACAAGAAATTACACATCTAAAACATAGAATAGTATTTAATTAACGTCTACGATTTCAAACACGGAGTCAAAACGTGCAAAATATCGATATATATGTATATATTTTAAAATGTATGTCAATTATTCCTTCATCATGTGGGCGTCCGCCATTGTTACACATACGTGTCTATGTATGGTGTCACTGAATTCTGCTCGATTGGTTATGCATAACGTTAAGTTACTACCCTAGAGTCTGTTCTCAAAGCTATGCATATTCATAATTGTTAAAATATTATTTGATAGTGTCAAAGATGCAGTAATTTAACATTAAAACCGTGTATCCACTGCAACTGGCATACCTTCGTTAGAATACTAGTAGTCGTGTGTATTATTTAAGAAAGTCGAATTCTGTTTATTTGTTTAAAAGTAATTTTACGTATTGTTTGAAACTCCATTCGCTTAATCGAACGTTAACACTATTAATTGTTTCACCCGGAAGAAAAACAAATTATTCGATTTGCATGTGAAATATGAAATTACGAATAAAACATGTCATGGCATATAACACCATAGATTGAATTCAGTAACTACTATGTGACTCAACAGACCTAAATAAAATTGCTAACAAATGTGCTAAAACTGTATAAGCTTGAATGGAAGCATCTAGAAAAATAAATACTTATTGTATCTTCTTATGAAACGAGTTTTGAACAATATAAAAGCAGATTGTTTCGGCAGCAATAGCTTTATTTCCAAAATATACAACTGTTGTAACAATCCAGCAATCCGTTTGTTAAAAGGACAAACTGAAAAATATAGGCCTGTGTAAAACATACCAATTTCATCTGGTTTCCCCCAACCAATAGCCAAACATCGTGTACCCAATGGAAGTCGTTCGCTTGTTTTCGGTAGGCAAATGGGTCTTACATGATCATTGAAGCGTATCGTCTCGTTCAGGTATATCAGCGCGATATCATTATCTACGGTACCAGGGTTATATTCTGGGTGAAGGTAAATGCGTTGCGGGTGAACTTCCTGCAGATACGGGGAGTAAGTATTCCGCCGCGGTTGACCAAGTTTAAAACGTATTTGTGATGGGTTATGCCGTCTGAAATACGATATCATCATGTTCATTAGTTAGGTTTTAATTAAAATAGATACAACTTATTTATTAATCAATATTAACTTACATATACTCAGCAGTACACAGAAAAATATTCAAAACCTCGCTAATATCTCATGTGTCCACCGCTACACCAAATACACCCAAGAATGCGACGTCGCATGCGTCTGACTGACGAAGTCTGGAGCTCATGCGTTCCATCCGCGGACAAGTTTTGCTGCAAAGTTCTGAACACTTTGGATAGGGTCATCTTGACGTACACGACGTAAGCTCGATGCTTCGTCAGTCGTTACGTCAGAAGCATGCGACGTCAAATTTTTTCCGTGTTTAATTATACTGGCAATTTTTCACTTAACCAAGAACAATTAGTTGGTAAAGCTTTGAAAGCCCTTAATGTTTTATTAGTAAATTGTCGTAAATATAAACTTAAATCTAAATTACATTGTCAACTTTTTGATGCATTTGTTGGTTCAGTCTTGGGTCATGCATCGGAAATATGGGGCTTTAGCAAGTCTAAAGATATTGAAAGAATACACTTAAAATTGTGTAAGAAAATATTAAATGTTAAAGTAAGTACTTGTACAGCTGCTGTTTACGGTGAATTGGGACGTTATCCTTTGTATATTTCACGATATTTTAAAACTGTTAAGTATTGGTTTAAGTTGTTAAATACTGATAATATTATATTGAAACATGTTTATAATATGGCCTATGACGAGTGTGTTAATGGCAAAAAGAACTGGTTATCTAATGTTAAAACGTTACTGTATGAATATGGTTTCAGTTGGGTTTGGGATAACCCTGATACAGGGGTTTGTAGGTCATTTGTATAAAAGTATCCAAACAAAGAATAATCGATTGTCTTTTGCAAAAGTGGTATGCTGATAAACACAATTCTGGTGTCTTAGATTTGTATAACAGACAGACAGACAGACAGACTTTTTATTCAGACTTGTACAAAGTACATCGTCTACAGTACATACATATTAGCATATATGATGTCAACGTATACATACAAGTAAATGGTGAAATATATACAAATGGTATAATTAATCATTTCATTATTATTATTATTATTATTATTATTATTATTATTATTATTATTATGTAGTATAGTAAATAAGAGTAGGAGGTTGAACTAAGTAACTACCTTTCAATAGTTAATAAAGCGTTTCTTAATACAATTGATTCTTTAACATATAACGGAAGTTTTATTATTTCTTGTCATGTGATTTCAATGGTGAAATATATACAAATGGTATAATTTATCCTTTCATTATTATTATTATTATTATTAATATTATTATTATTATTATGTAGTATAGTAAATAAGAGTAGGAGGTTGAACTAAGTAACTACCTTTCAATAGTTAATAATGCGTTTCTTAATATAATTGATTCTTTAACATATAACGAAAGTTTTATTATTTCTATCTTGTCATGTGATTTCAGTAACTCAAAATATTTGAAAACGGAAGGACGTTAGTAATAACAACGTTTAAGTATTTCTTTATAACAAGGACAATTACATACAAAATGAAATTCATCTTCTATATCTAAACTATTACAAATTAGGCAATATCTTTCTTCACGAAGTGTTCTATTGTTGGCATATCTACGAGTCTGTATTCCGAGTGGATGTACACTAGATGGTCTAAGTCTAATAAATTATAGACGTAAACTTTTTGGCAAAATATCTAAATATGTTTCATATTCCAAACTAGTTTTAATATCTTTGTACAATGTTAACACAGAACTGTTGTTTAAGGTACCACACCAATTTGTTTAAAGGCATCTAAAACTCTAATTCTAAAGTCATACAAAAATATTTCACTGTTTATATAAGAAGCATTATCGAACACATAAGAAAAACCGTAATCATCTAGTAATTTTTTAACAATGCTAACCCAGTTCGTTTTCCCGTTATTACAGTCCTGTAAAGCGTGTTCATACACAGTCTTTAGAATGATATTGTCAGTATTCATTACTTTCAACCAATATTTCATAATTCTTATATATCTATTAACATATAGGGGATATCTTCCAAGTTCGCCATACACAGCTGCATTGCATGTATTAGGTAGTACCTTTAATAACCTTTTGCAAAAGTTCAAATGAATTCTTTCAATTTCTTTAGATTTAGTATTGCCCTAAATCTCACATGCATTACTAAGAACAGACACAACAAAGGCATTGAACAACTGACATAAAGTTTTAGGACTCAAATCATATACTTTACATTTACATAATAGAACATTCATTGCCTTAAGAGCTTTACCAACTAAATGCTCCTGATTAAAAGCGAAATGTCCAGTTTAATTGAAAACATTCCCTAAATAGTTAAAATCATTCACTACGTTGATAACTTCTCCATTACTAAGGTCCAATGCTCACTGGCTAATAATCCGCCACGTTTACGAAAAACCATAATTTTAGTTTTAGCAATATTTACTTTAAGTAACGCATCGAATCGCAATAATTATTTAATGTATCTAAATGTACTTGTATTTCAGCAGGTGTTTTCCCTACAATGGCCATGTCATCCGCAAACAGCAATAACATTAGTACTATATCATCTAATTGCAAACCTGAATTTTGCAAATATAACTCCAAATCTTCAACAAAAAGAGAAAACAAAAGAGGGGACATTACCTCCCCTTGACGTAAGCCAACAGCATAATTAAAATAATCAGTATAATTAGCAAAGGATTTGACACATGATTTGACTTTTTAGTACATATTGCGTATAATTCTAAGTAATTTGCCATTAATACCACATCTATACATCTTAAGCCATAATGCATTTCTATAAATAGAATCAAAACATTTCATCAAATCGACAAAAATAACATACAATCGTTTGTTTTCATTCAAGTATTTTTGGACTAATGACATAAGTATAAAAATCGCATCAACAGTGGATCTTCCTTTGCGAAATCCGAACTGAGCATCCGAAATTACGTTATGCTCATTTCAAAAGTTTTCAAGTCGCCTATTGAGTACAGTAGTAAAAACCTTTGAGAAACAACTAACTAGCGTAATGCCTCTATAATTATTTACATCATTTACATCGCCCTTTTTGTGTAAAGGAATTATAATCCCTTCCATCCATTTATCTGGGTAAAAACCAAATTCAAAATGCAGTTGAATATATCGCATAAATGAGCCGATAATATGTCTATGCTTTCAATAAAATATTCATTCAGTAAACAATCACTACCAAAAGCCGTCCCTCTTTTTAAAGATTTTACAGCATTTAAAATTTCATCAATCGTGATGGGCTGGTCAAGTTCTGGGACAATGTTCAATAACAATGTGAAAAATCATTTTCATTGTGAAATATATGTAGATGTATTGCTATGCGATTTAAGAAGTTTAGTAAGTAGAATAAGGTTATCGTCACGTTCTCTAAGAATTCAAGCAGGTCGGTATGGTATCAATAAGATTGAAAGAAATTAACATTTTTGTCAATATTATAATACTCAAGATATTGAAGACGAGTTTCATTTCATTCTAAAATGCCCATGTTACTCCGAAATAAGGAGGAAATACATAGCACATAGCACAATATTATTGTAATAGATCAAGTATGTTTAAATTCATCGAATTATTGCAAACTGAAAACAAAATGATTCTTTTTAAATTGGCTTCATATCTCAAATGTGCGATGTCACATAGAATATCTATAATGCATGTGTGAACACTTTATAGATCATCCTCTTTAGAGCTGATATGTCTGTATATAAATCATATACTTTGTATGTTACACGTGATTTAAATATGTATTTAAATATGTATTTTGTAATTGTTGTATATATGTTATGATGATGCACTTAACGTACAAGTCAATAAAAGTATGTTCTGTTCTGTTCTGTAACGGTGGACACATGAGATATTAGCGAGGTTTTGAATATTTTTCTATGTATTTGAATGGACTAAGACTGCTAAATCTGTGCTAGTGTCGTTAACCTTTACATTTGTTAAGTTTTGTTAATTTCGTTTTCACACCTATGTTTTTAAACTGTGATTTATTTTTTAACTATTCGGTACATTTCGATGAAATTGTGTGTGAACAAAGATGTTATTAAAAGAAAATCATGCTACAATTGTTAGTACTTTCTTACAGTCTCAGATTTTGCACGAAAACAAAGTGGACACTTTTTATTTTTGACGAGTGTATTTATATATTAATTAAACAGTTAAAGTAGTTTGTAGGTACATTCAAAAGAGCTATCAGTTGAATCATAAGAGGGATCTAAATAAATAATTCTTATAAATAAGCATCTCAAATGTTACACTTGTGTACAGATTTTATATAAGGGATGAACTTCTCGAGCAACTTTGACTACGAACCGAAGATAACTTACCCTCCAACACAGTGCCCGGCTGTTAGAATCACTTACCCTCCAACACAGTGCCCGGCTGTTAGAATTACTAACCCTTCAACACAGTGCCCGGCTGTTACAATCACTTACCCTCCAACACAGTGCCCGGCTGTTAGAATCCACCTCTCGGCTATGATGGTTCCACCACAGAAATACTTGTAGTCAGCACCACCGTGGAAGGATACTTGCCATGGCCATGCGTCTGGGTCCGCCAGATCCCCGCCGACAATACGCAGTAATGGTTGTATATACGCTGGTCGTATGCCACACACTGAAAGCAACCAGAATAAGTATTTAAAATATGAACAAGGACAAATTTACTCGCCAATATGGCCAAGGTTCACAGTTACAAAATAAATCAATTACATAAAATTTCAGAACAGCAATTTTCAATAATATTGATCTGATGGCCATCTTTTTCAAAGTGTTGATCTCAAAATCTAAATCGAACTAAGTGTTCTGTGTATACAAATGAGAAACAATGGTCCACGCACCCAAACGTCCGCACTGTACAATACACGTTTGTTTGTTTGTTTGTTTGTATGGCGTTTTACGTCATTTACAATAGTCGATTTCTTTTGTGGTGGAGGCAGACCACCCACTTTTCCTGGGTAGCAAAAGTACCGAACACTAGCGGATCCAGTGGGGGGCGCACCCGGCGCGCGCCCCACTAAAAATTCCGGATCATCCATGTTACTGTAGATAAAATATCAAACAATTTCGCACGCCCTCAGTATACTTTTTTTTTTTCGCTCGCTTCGCTCGCTCGACACATAATGACTAATGAGTGGTTTAATTAACACATTCTTAAATCCTTTTATTTGAAAACGGACTTTTTTTTATTCATACATGTATGTCCATGTTACTGTAGATAAAATATCAAACAATTTCGATGCACGCCTTCAGTATAACAACAATTTATCGCTCGCTTATCTCGCTCGACGCATAATGGCTAATGAGTGGTTTAATTAACATATTGTTAACTCCTTTATTTTGAAAACGGACTTTTTTACCCTATCAATGCACTACCGCAACCGTTTTATGAGGCTAGAAACGGACCCGAAAATTGACCAAAATATTACGCACCCCCCTAAGCTGAAATCCTGGATCCGCCCCTGGCCGAACACCTCCCGCCATCCGTAAGAATCGACACTTCCTCACTTACAAGTTGAGCTCCTAGTGGGATTCGAACCCGCAGCAGAGGCGAAGGTTTACGACGCAACGTCGTTAACCATTCGGCCAAGGAGACGCTTGTACCATACACGTAATCAAATGAGCAAACTAAAGAGTCAATGAAAGGGACAATACTCAACATAAAGTGACGATACAATCCAGATACATTAGCAAGCGATACACTTACATATGTTTTGAACGATTTGTAAAGCATAAATAATTGGAAACATATTATGATGTATCCAGAATTGTACTGAACAACCTCATCAGTTGCCGTCAAATCGAAAACTAATGTAGGGTACAAACAAAAAATACGACGGACGAAATTGCATGCACCTTGGTTTCAGAAAGTGCAATCATATCATTATATTAGGTATTCCATTCCAGTCATCACACAAGAGAAGAATGAAGCTTAGTGACATACTGTGCGGGTATCATTCACTAAAATGAAGTCCGTTGCTAAATACTAAAGGGTCGTAATTTCTTAATTTTGTAAAGTGGTCAGGAAACACGTCAGACCCCTTTAGCTTCCGAAGTGTATAGATCACATCTTAAGACTGTGATATTTCTAGCGCACAACTATTTTAGGTTGGTCTTTTACTTCTCCAATAGGGTTTCGTTGTGCTGATAGAAGTCTTGAGAAAAATCTAAATAGTTTGTGATAACAAAAACCTTGCTGATGAAGTTCAATTGTAATAACTTGATTTTGATCACTTAAAATCATTAGCATCGTTACACGCACTAGCAAAACGAATTAACTGAGATATACACGTATAACCCCCATATGATGTATCAAGAGTCCCATCTAAATGTGATAGTTAACGACGTCAAAGTTAAAGTCATCTGTCATGATAGATTTCTGTATTTAATCTTTAGAATAATGTCCAATCAGTTGCAACCGAGAGGTCAAGGTCAAGGAATGCTGCTATAGTATCCAACATGTTGGCTGTATGCAACAAGAGCTATGTTATTAGTGACCATTTGAGCAAAGAACGGATTATCAATGTTAAGTACGTCATCTAGATACCGCGATGTATTTTTAAACGCATCTTCTCTAAAATAAATCTTAAACATATATGTTGTTAGGCGTCGCCAACTATTTAAGTTATGACAAGAATGTTATGACGAGGCTGTGTACACTTAAAATCGATTTAAGCCAACCAGTGAGCCATATTGCCGTCTGACCGTTCCAAGTCGGTAACCCTGTCTTCACCACTCTTTGTGTTGTGTATTGTCCTTTTCATTGTATAGTTAATTTGATCTTTGTGTGTGGTACAGTGCGGATCTACGGTACCTCTGCGTTTGGGTCCTGCGATTTCTATTCAGCTAAGAGGCATTATGAACTGTATAATTCCAATCATACGCAAAATATCAAATTTAGTATGTGTCATTCTAACCTTTTTTTGTGTGTAAATAATGGGTATTTTTCTTACCTGGAATACCACATATGATGCTGACGACTTTGCCACCAGGACACACACCTCTGAAAATGAAGATAAACGCAATAAATTAAATCACTTATTGTTTACTTATAAAAGAAATGTGTCGCTACAAGTAAGGAATTAGAACAATGAAAATGCACATTTTTTATATTCTAAACCACACGTATTTAAAGCGGTAGAATTCACAATTGTTAAATCCCTAGAGTGTCTTGCTAAAATTTGACATGTTAAACGGACCTACGGTGCCATTGCGTTTGATTGTTGTGGTTTATATAGGACCATTTTTCTCATGTTAATTTGTTGACAAGTTTATCAAACTGTTATACGTACTGAAGTATAAATAAAGTTTATTAAACCGTTATAAGTACTAAAGTAACAAGTTATGCATATAACAAACATATTATAAACATGTATTAATTGTATTAGAGAAGAGGCGCTATTAGTACATCGACAAACATTAAGAAAATCATAAGAAATGTACAGATATAGATATATATATATACATGTACTTTATATATAATATATGATATGCATTTTTTAAACACGAATTGTTTCGATAGAATCGTTAATTATGTTTACTATTGAATATAATTATTTCAAAATTCTAAACTACCATCTGTGCAATAACCTACTCTTTTGAAGTAAGGATGCTCTGTATATACTCTTGACTCGAATTTGTTCTTGGTTGTGTTACATTGTAGAATGACGTAGTATCGGATGTCACCTCCGCTGTGGACAAAGCTGATCTGCCAAAACATATTTAAGGCTATACGTATTGAATATACAGATGTAAATAAAACATTCTCCTATATAAGCAATTTACCGAAATGTTTTAACTATCAAATTATAAAGTATTGCACAATATTGCAACCCAAGATGAACTAGATTTCCTGCCTAAGGACATGGGTTATTGTCATTATTCGGCTTTGCTTAAGGTATCTGACGCAACCATATATACTCTGTCTGCCAGGACATTTTGAATGTTTTTTCACTGTTGTCGTTGACAATTTTAAGATACAATCCGCCTTTTTCTTGATAGGTAGTGTTTTTTTTTTGGCTGAAGGTATTATGGAAAAAAACAAATATCGGTAGAATGTCGAGACTTTTTCAGTTTCAGGCGTCCAGGCAATGTTTATCATTACGGGCTATATGTGTGACCAATTATTTCGTGTTTTGACCGGGTGTTTTGACCGGGTACGCATGTTTCCCTCTAATGCATTTTAGACTTTTATTTATTTTTCAGCAGTACGTATTATTTATTATACATCTTTTATAAATACATTTTAGAGCTGACAGAGAATATAAGGACACTATGAAATAGTTATACAGGGTGTGTGCTTGTCAACGCGAATACACAAACAATCACAACAGCATTATTTTCAACTTCTATAATGTTTCTATACTGGACATCATTACATTACCTTTCTTTGCGCATACATGTCTATGACTATGTCTTTGGCAACTATATACACAAATAACTGTTTCAAAAAGATATGTATTTTTTACTATTTTTCATAATGATTCATCAAATTAACTGTTTAGAAATTAAAAACATATGTTGATTCACTGAAATCAAGTGTAGTTCGAACATGAAAATATATCCGTGTGTTAAGCCGCTATAGCTGTCATACTTAGCTCATACATTTTTGTCTACAACGTAACAATCTACTTAGAAAATTAAATATTTCTGACTTGAAGACTGTGTACTAGTTTTAACACATGTATAATCCATTTAAATAAAAAAAGGTTGTGTATATGCTAAAAGTCAATGACTAAACATTTTCTTTTTTTTGTTCCTTTCTGGGTTAACTGTCGTGTTGGTACCTGATAGTGGCAGATTTATCGCAACCGCAAGACTACAGTTAGAATTTAGAAACGCCGCAAGTTATTATACACAATGATATATGTTCCTACTCATAGTGCAGTTGAAGACAGACTGTTGTCGTGGCGGCTTCATTCCAATTGTTGGCACACACAGGCTCCCATTTCGTCTTCAGAGGATTGTATATCGTTAATATGCCCACACGACCACCGTCACCAAGTTGAACTGAATAAGTATAATATAGCTTGAGCTATTGAATAATAATTTAAAAGAAATAAAAATACGTCCGTTTTGTTAACTCTTCATTTATAATATGTGTGTTTGTAAATTTGACAATATATATTATACGCTTAGAACACAACAACAACAGAACACATGCAGTGGAGCACAGCAATTGTCTTTCGATAGTGGATTATACGGTTTGTATTTGGAACCCTCTAACCATTGCCTGATTTTCGCTGTCAAACAGATATATGTCGATATCTTTCCGAGCATAGTATTTTACAATTTACAATATTAAATACATGTAATACATTGTTATGTTATTAAATATGAGTTTTATTGTCTCATACTTATCAGATGCCAAAATATATAAAGTGTCGTTATTTTGAGTAGTAACTTTTAATCGTTGTTCGTTGATTCTTTTAACTATGATACCATGATTCAAGTATTTTTTTTATCACAAACTCATACCACATTCCCTTTCGTCAGAAGATGTCGGACAGTCTTCCACACCGTCACACCGTCGGCTGTTTTCTACACATATCGTGGATTTGGGTGAGCAACGGAACATTCCCTCCGGGCAAACGGCTTAATTAAAAACAAGAAACCAAACTTAGGAAATGCATGCTAATTTCATTACACGTGGGTACGCCGATAGAATATGTGACCTACCGGATAACTACTTCTAAAAACTTTGGTGACTTGACTGAAAGTATGTTGGATAAGCACGATTCATTTCTCTGTTGATCATGTTAATCAAATATTGATGAATTATATTTCTAGAGCAGAAACGACAACTATTTAATTGTTAGCAATACCGACCCTTTCGGACATTGGCTAGATCTCGTATTTGAAGAGTAATAACATCTTCTGTGCTTTTCACTAACTCCCATTTGCAAGCTTCACACCCACTGGATTTTGCAGGAAGTAGCATTACAAATGAAACATTACAATAAAATCAATTAAGCATCATCTGCACTATTGATCATACGGTTTCATGAAGTTAAATACAAAATAAAAAAGCTTGTCTCGGTATCAGTAAAGGAGATATACAAGCTTTCTATACATAATAAAACAACTTGTCTCAGTATCAGTGAAAGAGATATATCTCTTTTACTGATACAGATACAAGCTTTTCTATTTTGTATTTAACTAAGTCGTGGTGAATGTAGTTGAAATATATTGATGACCAGATACATCACCAATACAGTTTCTTTGATGTAAGGTTAGGTGTAGGTGAAGTAACGAAGTCTATGTAAACAAATACGTAGAAAAAGAGATATCACTCTTTCAGTCTTAAAACGTATCAAATGAAGGTAATGATAAGATCAGAATAATTAGCAGAAATCATTTTCTGTGATCAAATTAATCTAAATCAATTTAATTGTTGACCCACTACAGTTCAATGTAAAGGTTTTGTGTCAATACATATATGCTGTTCTAGAGACTAGAAGCAATCACGTACATCTTAGAATTTAGTTTTAGAACAATAAATGAAGGTATAAAAATCGAACAGGAAATGTAACTTTCACAGAACGCTTTTATTTCTGTGAACTTTCACAGAACGCTTTTATTTCTGTGAAAATGTCCAACACCTTTGCTTTAGTTTCTTAAAGCAATAAATACAGTAAACGAGGTCCTTCAGAAGCAACGAACATAAACAAGAGAACAATAAATACAGTAAAGGAGGTCCTTCAGAAGCAACGAACACAAAAAAGAGAACAATAAATACAGATAAGGAGGTCCTTCAGAAACAACGAACACAAACAAGAGAACAATAAATACAGTAAAGGAGATCCTTCAGAAGCAACGAACACAAACAAGAGAACAATACATACAGTAAAGGGGATCCTTCAGAAGCAACGAGAACAATAAATACAGTAAAGGAGGTTCTTCAGAAGCAACGAACACAAACAAGAGAACAATACATACAGTAATGGAGGTCCTTCAGAAGCAACGAACACAAACAAGAGAACAATAAATACAGTAAAGGAGGTCCTTCAGAAGCAACGTACACAAACAAGAGAACAATAAATACAGTAAAGGAGGTCCTTCAGAAGCAACGAACACAAACGGGAGAACAATAAATACAGTGAAGGAGGTCCTTCAGAAGCAACGAACACAAACAAGAGAACAATAAATACAGTAAAGGAGGTCCTTCAGAAGCAACGAACACAAACAAGAGAACAATAAATACAGTAAAGCAGGTCCTTCAGAAGCAACGAACACAAACAAGAGAACAATAAATACAGTAAAGCAGGTCCTTCAGAAGCAACGAACACAAAAAGAGAACAATAAATACAGTAAAGCAGGTCCTTCAGAAGCAACGAACACAAACAAGAGAACTAAATACAGTAAAGCAGGTCCTTCAGAAGCAACGAACACAAACAAGAGAACAATAAATACAGTAAAGGAGGTCCTTCAGAAGCAACGAACACAAACAAGAGAACAATATATACAGTAAAGGAGATCCTTCAGAAACAACGAACACAAACAAGAGAACAATAAATACGGTAAAGCAGGTCCTTCAGAAGCAACGAACACAAACAAGAGAACAATAAATACAGTAAAGCAGGTCCTTCAGAAGCAACGAACACAAACAAGAGAACTAAATACAGTAAAGGAGGTCCTTCAGAAGCAACGAACACAAACAAGAGAACAATAAATACAGTAAAGGAGGTCCTTCAGAAGCAAGGAACACAAACAAGAGAACAATATATACAGTAAAGGAGATCCTTCAGAAACAACGAACTCAAACAAGAGAACAATAAATACAGTAAAGGAGATCCTTCAGAAACAACGAACACAAACAAGAGAACAATAAATACGGTAAAGGAGATCCTTCAGAAACAACGAACACAAACGAGAGAACAATACATACGGTTAAGGAGGTCCTTCAAAAGCAAAGAACACAAACTAGAGAACAATAAATACAGTAAAGGAGGTCCTTCGGAAGCAAAGAACACAAACAAGAGAACAATACATACAGTAAAGGAGGTCCTTAATAAGCAACGAACACAAACAAGAGAACAATAAATACAGTAAAGGAGGTCCTTCAGAAGCAACGAACACAAACAAGAGAACAATAAATACAGTAAAGCAGGTCCTTCAGAAGCAACGAACACAAACAAGAGAACAATAAATACAGTAAAGCAGGTCCTTCAGAAGCAACGAACACAAACAAGAGAACAATAAATACAGTAAAGCAGGTCCTTCAGAAGCAACGAACACAAACAAGAGAACAATAAATACAGTAAAGCAGATCCTTCAGAAGCAACTAACACAAACAAGAGAACAATGAATACAGTAAAGGAGATCCTTCAAAAGCAACGAACACAAACAAGAGAACAATAAATACAGTAAAGGAGATCCTTCAGAAGTAACGAACACAAACAAGAGAACAATAAATACAGTAAAGGAGGTCCTTCAGAAGCAACGAACACAAACAAGAGAACAATAAATACAGTAAAGCAGGTCCTTCAGAAGCAACGAACACAAACAAGAGAACAATAAATACAGTAAAGCAGGTCCTTCAGAAGCAACGAACACAAACAAGAGAACAATAAATACAGTAAAGCAGGTCCTTCAGAAGCAACGAACACAAACAAGAGAACAATAAATACAGTAAAGGAGGTCCTTCAGAAGCAACGAACAAAAACAAGAGAACAATAAATATAGTAAAGCAGATCCTTCTGAAGCAACGAACACAAACAAGAGAACAATAAATACAGTAAAGGAGATCCTTCAGAAGCAACGAACACAAACAAGAGAACAATAAATACAGTAAAGGAGATCCTTCAGAAGTAACGAACACAAACAAGAGAACAATAAATACAGTAAAGGAGGTCCTTCAGAAACAACTAACACAAACAAGAGAACAATAAATACAGTAAAGGAGATCCTTCAGAAGCAAAGAACACAAACAAAAGAACAATAAATACAGTAAAGGAGGTCCTTCTGAAGCAACGAACACAAACAAGAAAACAATAAATACAGTAAAGCAGGTCCTTCAGAAGCAACGAACACAAACGAGAGAACAATAAATACAGTAAAGGAGGTCATTCAGAAGCAACGAACATAAACAAGAGAACAATAAATACATTAAAGGGGGTCCTTAAGAAGCAACGAACACAAACAAGAGAACAATAAATACAGTAAAGGAGGTCCTTCAGAAGCAACGAACACAAACAAGAGAACAATAAATACAGTAAAGGAGATCCTTCAGAAGTAATGAACACAAACAAGAGAACAATAAATACAGTAAAGGAGATCCTTCAGAAGCAACGAATACAAACAAGAGAACAATAAATACATTAAAGGAGGTCCTTCAGAAACAACGAACACAAACAAGAGAACAATAAATACAGTAAAGGAGATCCTTCAGAAGCAACGAATACAAACAAGAGAACAATAAATACATTAAAGGAGGTCCTTCAGAAACAACGAACACAAACGAGAGAACAATAAATACAGTAAAGGAGGTCCTTCAGAAGCAACGAACACAAACAAGAGAACAATAAATACAGTAAAGGAGGTCCTTCAGAAGCAACGAACACAAACGAGAGAACAATAAATACAGTAAAGGAGGTCCTTCAGAAGCAACGAACACAAACGAGAGAACAATAAATACATTAAAGGAGGTCCTTCAGAAACAACGAACACAAACGAGAGAACAATAAATACATTAAAGGAGGTCCTTCAGAAGCAACGGACACAAACAAGAGAACAATAAAAACAGTAAAGGAGGTCCTTCAGAAGCAACGAACACAAACAAGAGAACAATAAATACAGTAAAAGAGATCCTTCAGAAGTAACGAACACAAACAAGAGAACAATAAATACAGTAAAGGAGTTCCTTCAGAAGCAACGAACACAAACAAGAGAACAATAAATACAGTAAAGGAGATCCTTCAGAAGTAACGAACACAAACAAGAGAACAATAAATACAGTAAAGGAGGTCCTTCAGAAGTAATGAACACAAACAAGAGAACAATAAATACAGTAAAGGAGATCCTTCAGAAGCAACGAATACAAACAAGAGAACAATAAATACATTAAAGGAGGTCCTTCAGAAAAAACGAACACAAACAAGAGAACAATAAATACAGTAAAGGAGATCCTTCAGAAGCAACGAATACAAACAAGAGAACAATAAATACATTAAAGGAGGTCCTTCAGAAACAACGAACACAAACGAGAGAACAATAAATACAGTAAAGGAGGTCCTTCAGAAGCAACGAACACAAACAAGAGAACAATAAATACATTAAAGGAGGTCCTTCAGAAGCAACGGACACAAACAAGAGAACAATAAATACAGTAAAGGAGGTCCTTCAGAAGCAACGAACACAAACAAGAGAACAATAAATACAGTAAAAGAGATCCTTCAGAAGTAACGAACACAAACAAGAGAACAATAAATACAGTAAAGGAGATCCTTCAGAAGCAACGAACACAAACAAGAGAACAATAAATACAGTAAAGGAGATCCTTCAGAAGTAACGAACACAAACAAGAGAACAATAAATACAGTAAAGGAGGTCCTTCAGAAGTAACGAACACAAACAAGAGAAGAAAGTTTTAAATTAGCTTTCCTTTGTCTGTTCGTGAGTACCATAAGTTGCAATACCTCTCACGCCGCCTTGCAGCGGCTTAAGCGGTATTCTCCTTTAAATATGAATGGCCACCCTTTTTGTAGTATTAACAATTAAAAAATTTAAAGATGAATGGCCACCCTTTTTGTAGTATTATCAATTAGCAAATTTAAAGATGAATTACCACTTTTTGTAGTATTATCAATTAACACATTAACTCTTAAACATCGTATGCACATTTCTTGATAGTCTCGGAGAGAAACATATATTGAAAACCGCTACTAAGTTGTATGTAAAAATAAGTATTATCGCATGACGTAGATACTACTTTTACCACTGCATGACTGCACGGGGAAATGAGGTAAATCTGAATTGTATAGCTGCACAACTATTGCCAGATAATTGATAAATACATTTACCTGTGGATTAATTTACCTGTTCAAAGTTTTCCACGTTATCAATTAAAATCTTATTGTCCTTTTCACAGATAGTGCATTGCGTGAATTGTAAATATCTATTGTTGTGTATTGATTTTGATTCAAATAAACATAAACATGCTCATGAAGCAAAGTTAAAAGCCATAGTGATGAACGACGCGCTATCTCTAAAATTGACATGGGCTATCGCATAAGCGCTCTTGTTCTTCGATCATGAGAGATAACGTTTAAAAGGCCCACGGTGAACCAGTAAGTATTAAAACAAGTACACTGCTATGTTCCTTTTGACTTTATTTGTAATCAGTGTCATACTTTTGTGAAAACAACCAACATTTTAACATTGCTTAGTAAAGGGTATAATATGCGTTAACTATTTATAATAATTATACACATTTAATTATATGCTTCCATTTTAGACACTGGTTTAAACCCCCAGCGGCCGTTTTTGCCACTGACCGTTCCAAGGCGGTAGCCATATTGTCAACCCTGTTTGTGTTTGTGACGTAATATGCCTTTATTCCTTATTAACATTGCCATTCATGTTTGTCGTTTTGCGTGTTTTTGGCTTTAAGTACTGTGTTCTGTGAAAGCTGCATTTTCTGATCGACATTTATATTTATCATGCAGATATACACTTTTCTGCCTAATAAAGGGGTGACCTATTGAATTTTGCTTTAATTAGGCACTGACCAATAAAGCAAATCAATGCGGAATTCCTCGGCGTTTATTGTACATAACGTTATCTGACGTCAGTCATGCACGTAACTTTGCCTTACGTCATAAAACAAACAAAAAACCATAACATGGCGACGTCCTCGATAAGCGTACCATTCTGAGAAATGGGTAATAATAGTAATAGTAATAATACAGAAAATATGGATAATCTACATGATAAATAGAATATTCTGTCAGTGCCTTTTACTATCAAGTTTATTAGGCTCGGCACGAAAACGAAGAATGGCAGAGCCTCGCCATTCTTCGTTTTCTAAGCCTCGCCTAATAAACTTGATAGTCAAAGGCACTGACATAATAGTCTCTATTTATTATACATACGCAAAATGTATAGGAATTGTATGTTAGAGGCGGTACATTTTATAAATAATATGAAGACGACTGAACATGTTAGTATAATGTTACAGAAGGCGTCTGACATAACAACTCACCACATTGCCTGAGGGGAAGTGTCGTCTGTATGGCCATTTCATCTGAACCGTCTTGACAATCGTTATAATCGTCACATTTCCACGACAATGGTATGCAGGTAGTGTTGTCACAACGGTCTTCTCCGGCCGGACACCCTGCATGACAATAAACACAATATGGATACAGTCGTTATCAACAATACGGAATCAAAGTGAATTCACAAGCGGCTTCAGTCAAATATGATACTTTATCCTGTTTCTTAGTGGCAAGCTTAAAGGGCATGCATGCACTATTAGAGGGGGATAATGTTTCTTTTTCTTTTTTATAATAATGGCAGCAACACATTTGAAAACCCTCCGTATTTCAAGTTGGATCAGAATTCAATCATTAAAACAAATATATAACCGCACTGACTGGGACTCAAAGATGACATCATTCAAAATCCTGAACACGACAGTAAAGTCTGATGTTCGTCTTCAATCTCGTTTTGTTTTTCTTATTCTGGTATGAACTGTCAGAAGCCAGAACTGCAAGAATGTATACCAGAATATTTGTTTTTTTGTTTGTTTGTTTGTTTGTATGGTGTTTTACGTCATTTTCAACATATGTAAGGTTATATATGACTGCGATTCTTTCTGCCTCCACCACAAAAAAGTGCCCTTCATATATAACCTTACATGTGTTGAAAATGACGTAAAACACCATACAAACAAACAAACAAACAAATATCCCGGTATATATTCTTTCAGCTCTGGATTCTGACAATTCATTAAGTACATTCTTGGTGACTGTCTACGTCTTTATTTCTATATACATATATACATGAGCATCTCAATGATTTAGTTATATCGTCTATTAATGTTGCCTAATTTGTAAGAGGACATCCAACCATTTTCTAACTGGTCTTTCAAAGACGTAACCTATTAGAAACCATTGTATGTTTGTGATGTCAAACACTTTAGTTTAATATACGAGTGATGTTATATTTGGTCCGAGTATTAACTTTAATACCCCATCCAACCCTTTCTCCAAGAAGAGAAAACGAGGTTGGCTGGGGTATGAAATAAAACCTTAATTTCGGCTTAAAAGTTTGCATATTGTAAAATAAGATAATTTAATAGGTAATTTTAAACATGTTATCGCATTTGTTCAGTAAATAGCGCAGAGCTATTCATTCCCTACCGAATGAAAATATAGTTTTCTACGCCTGCTTAGAGCTATTCATTCCCTACCGAATGATAATATATTTTATCGATATACATACACGTAATCAAAATCTGTGACAATTTGAAACAGGTTAGTCATTGACTACTGTGTTAAATTAATGAGGTTGATAATCGTTGATAATCGAGTTGCAAATTTAATAGAAATTTGAAGCTATACAATAGCTCGATGTTATCTCGGTTTCAGGTCAAAGGAGACTTACAATGAACTTGTCTAAGTTTATGAGGATTATTAGGTATCTTTTAAAACGGTTTACTACTGGGTTTCTACATTCATGGACGGGTAAGAGTCTGTCAAAGATGCCACAAGGACTGGACGCCCCGTTAGCAAAGCACCAAATCTGGAGAGCTGCTTATCAAACCGTTTTCAAGGCTCGGTATACGGTCAGAGACCTAGCTATGATGTCTGACTTATCATTAGGAGAGGTTCCTCTCATTGTAAGAAAAACTCTAACTGTGAGGACTTTTATAGCTCGCTGGATACCACATTAGTTGTGTGAAGGGCAACTTGAGACTCGTGTGAAAAGGCACGTCATGTACTGAAAATGTTCCCGAAATACGATGCTCGAAAGTTTTCGAGAATTGTTACTTGGGACGAGACATGCATTCTAGTTTTGGATCCAAAAAGAAAAGTCTCAAACAAAATATGGGCCACTAAATCATACAGTAGACCCTGTATTGCGAAGAGAAACAACAATGCCGTAAAGTTCTTTATTTTTTTCTGAACAATACATGCAACAGCTGTACTAAAGAAGAAAGGACCAATGACAAGTTCTAGGGACAAAGCTTTGAAGAAGCTCAAAGCTTTCATGAAGCTCAAAGCTTATTACCAGAAACGAAGCCCCAAACTGGACGCCGTCCGGTTTTCCAGCACTTCGAGCGCACAAAACGGATATTATGACTAAGTTTTTGGAACAGGAAAAAGTCACTGTACTCCCGCATGCACGCTACTCGTCTGACTTTGCCCCATGTGACATCTTTCTTTTGCCACTACTGAAAACATATATTTCAGGAAGGAAATATGCTGACTGAAAGACCTTTGGGACAAAACATTTCTAGTACAAAGGGTAAACTCCAGTATCAAAACTCATTCCAAATGTTGCTAAAACGCTTACAACTTTGCAAACAAGCTAATGGAGAGTACTTTGAAGGAATGTAAAGAATGTTTTTAAAATTATGTAGTTTTTCTAGGAATAACACTACAATTGACAATATATAATGAAGATCTCTAGTATAAATACTGAAAAGAAATCCCTTGGAAGCAAACAACACAAATAAGAGATACAAATAACAGACTTGGTTTTATTGAGTCTGTTCATGAGAAGTAATGTGAAGTGCAACACCTAGCACCGGCTTAAGAGATATTCTACTTCAAAAGCCACACAGATTGGGCTTTATGATCCCAAAGGACCAGTAAGAAATAACACTACTGATTTGTAGTCGGGGCAACTTTTTACGACCGCCACAAATGTCAATATCTTTGTTTTAAAAGCACGTTTTGAAGGCTGCGTTCTCTAAATGCTACAGGTCATGTTCGACTTGTGCATCTACTATAGACATAAAAATGTGGAATTTTAACCAAAACTGTGGACGTTTTGTGGTACAATGAATCAGTGTACGGAACTGACACATTGAATATCTCTAAACTAAAATGGACAAGAGAAACAGCAAACTGTGTTAAAATCGATTCCGTTTTACGAACAAGATAGTCAATAATTATTGGTATATAATCACGCTTTCTATGTCCAATTAGACGTGGATAGGAACTGTTATTTTTAGTAAAAACGATCCTCAATAAACACACACATCACTTCAAGATCATTGACGATCAGTCTACAGAAAACATAGAAACTGTATAAATTATGTCGGATAGTTTCAACCCCTACAATCCGAAATGACTGAAACTGTTCATACCTACAATCCAAAATGTCTAAAAATGCCTGAAGCCGTTCATAAGTAGAAATTAGTTCTCCAGCGATGCTCACCCACGCCTTCTAGAGACTAGTCTTGATCATCTTCGACGCTTGATTGTAAATACAAACGTCTTGACCCTTAGTACAAAACAAATTTAACCGGAAACACGTGTCTGTAATTGTTTTTTCTTTATTCGGCGATATAATGATGACGTTTCCCTCTTTGTTTATTTATTAATTTATTTTCTTTCTGCCGTTCGTGTATATCTTGGATAGAGGGTGCTTCCGTATCAGCCAATCAGAAACGATATCAGAATCTCGTTAAAATGGATGCCGCGTCAAAACAAATTAGAAGAACGGTATTAGACGTTTGTCTTAAAGAAAAGCAAGCGTCGCAGATGATCTAGACAACCTAGAGATGCTAAATACGCCCCTCCCGAGTATGCTTTACATTTGAAAAGACAGTTTAATACTAGAACGGTATTTGTTTATACTGACTATTTATTTCCGGCGGTTCATGTGCTTCTTTGTACCCAAAACATACGTTGGTGTCGTTTACATCTGGGAAACTGTCACAAAACAGTTGTGGTGGCCACGGTACCCAGAATATGTCCATGAATATCTCACATCGAATTTTGAAAGCTGATTAAATATACAAATACAAATGATTAGTAGTGGGCATATTTTAAACAGGATACTTGAAACGGTTTTCAGACAAGCTGAAAAATATAAAATATACTTGATTAGTTAGTTTAATGTGATTTATACTTATTTTTATGACTAATGTCTGGAAAAGTGTTTCTGCCAAAGGGTTTTCACAAACAACTAGTACCTAAATAATTATATATTCGATCGCACTTTACCAAAAAAACTGCAATCCGACTGGTTGACGTTTAAACATTGACAGAAAAACACAAACTTTATAGTTCTGTTCGTAGCAATCTAAAATGGATTGCCAAAATCTATAACGCGGTTTTGGAGAAGAACAGTTTAAAGGTTTCGAATATTTTTTTTAGTAATAGCGGATTGAGCGCTTTTCCTTCAGTTTGTTCCCTCCTATATCAAAAGTCTTCGCATAAAATATAAAATAAATTGACCAAGCGGTTTCATACCAAGTGCTTCTTACGTCTTGTTGGTTAGAATATAGTTCATGGCGAGGAGTATCTTTATTTACACTGTCCCCCGTTTTTATTTGGGTTGACAAGTAGGGTATGTGTGAGGTTTTGGTGCACCCTAGAACCTGGTTTAAACCCCCAGCGTCCTTTTTTGCCAATGACCAATTCCAAGGCGGTAGCCCTATTGTCAACCCTTTTGTGTTTGTGATGTCTTATTTGGCCTTTTATTCATCTTTAAACTTTGTTCTTTGCTTTTTGTGTGTGTTTGTGGTTGACAGTCGTCCTTGAATGTTCGATATTTTATCTATATTATGATGAAACAAACTCATTCATTTGGTTAATAACAGTCTGGCTTCGGATTTTCTGATACAAATAAGAGGATGCATTATTAGTTTTTGCTACTGCGAAGGTTTTTATTATTGTAATCGTGCCCTCACAGGGGTGTAATCCCCCTTGTTTCAATCTAATAAAGGTGACCCGTTTAATTTCCCCGTCAGAGAAGTGTGCTGTTGGGTCGGAGTCCCATCCCACCGCACGCTGTACAAACTCATTATAATAAATGAATACAAAATAAGTATAACACCTGTAACGTATCGCAAACTCAAAACATCATCATTCACATAATACGAAATTTCATAATACACATGTGTTCTAAGGATTAATAATATATTCAAATATTAGTGTTTATTTTAGTATTGCTATTATGATCATTAAAAACACTAAATAAATGATATAAATGTGTCAGTATGTTATCATTGTTCATTATGTTGCTCAAATTATTTAATTGTATTTCAGTTATGTCCATTACTAGTAGAGCCCTAATAAATAAAATGGATTACTTTTTAACGTTTTAAAACCCCTAAAACCGATCTGTATTGTAAAAAACATGCAATGCAAATCAGACGTCAACCACTTGTGCATAACTGTTATATTTTTATAGAGCAACATGGCACTATTTGCTGTCCCGTTGCATTCTGGCTAAATGGCAACATTTTCAACATAGCTATCCGTCGAAATACACACGGAGACATGATTCCGAAGAATGAATTTTTACGAATGTGCTTAGAATTTATGTTTTGCACCCATTCCACACTTCGACCGATAATTAATCTAAAGGGAATCTATTCTTTCAACCAAGGATTCGAAATACTTTTTAGTTATGTTTACCCTTCGCGAAAAGACAGTAATTGGTTACAAATATCAATCTTGAAGAATGTTCTGGTATTAATTGAGAATGATTTCCATTAAATGACCTCCAATTATCCATTTGTCCCGAACACAGTGCATCAATAGGGTTAAGGTTTTGGTTCTTCACTTGTGGTGTGGTAATTAGATAAAACAATTTCTGACCAAAGCAAGATAGTGTATGCACTAAACAAATAAGTATTGCATAATTGCTCTGTGTTTAGAATAGGACATGTTGTGCTCTCTGTGTCAGAAATCCGAAGAAGAATCGGACTTTTAATTATCCCATAAGACAGGAAAAATAGGCTATTTTATACCATTTCATTCACAGACATTCACCAACGCCTGTGTTGTGTACTCGTAAGTGAGGACAAACATTCCTTGCGTAGACTGTCACGTCATAGCTGCGTTGTTATCATAAGTTCACAGTTTGCAGTGAATTTTTGTCCTTTAAAGTTTGCAGTTTGCAGAGCTCGTCTTCGTCATCTTGTATTGGTCAGACAATTGTATGGGACATATTTTTTTTATTACCACACTCCACAAGTGGAAGAACCAGTTAATGATGCCTTGTTTGCTGGAGATAATAACCTGGCGGGGATATCTTTAATTTACACTGTTACGTTTTTATTGTGGAATGGACGAGAATAGGGAAAGTGTGAGGTTTGGTGCGCCTAGAACCTGGGTAAACCCCCACACCCACCCCTCCCTACTCCAGCGACATTTTTTTTTGCCCCTGACCGTTCAAAGGCGGGTAGCCGTATTGCCAACCCTTTTATGGTTTGTGAATGCCAATATCTTGCCTTTTAATTTATTTTTGTAGTTTTTATTTGTTTCTGTTTCTGTGCGTGTCTGTGGTTGACTGCGGTCATTGAATGCTACATTTCCTGAGTTCGACCTTTTATATTTACTTTTAAAACGTCGCATAAATAATCTCCTTTCCACAGAACATGAGAAGCACGGAATTTGGAATTACTCGTCTTTGGAATTTATGTTTATGGGAACACACAATATATCAATACATGTTTAACTGAGTAAGAACTTGAATCGTGCAGTTTTTTTAAAATTCATTGATCGGTTAAAAAAGCAAAAGCAAAATTATCGTTTAATATCTTGCCATGTGTAATAGTGACCAGTCTCCTTACAACCAAGAGTGAGCATTCAGTTCCTCCACTGTTTTTAATTGTTATATCACTATATCAAGATGCACTTGAAATTATAAACCCTTGCAATAAAAACACTGATAAGGTAAATCACTTAAGAAGCAACAAACACAACCAAAGAGAATAAAATAGTAGACTCGGTTTTTATTGAGTCTGTTCATGAAGAGGGTAATATAAGAAGCAAAAAATCGCACGCCCACTAGCACCGGCTTTTAAGCGGTATTCTACTTCAAAGCCACCATACATTGGGGCTTTGTTGCCTAAAGGACCCAGAAAACATAGCACAACTGATTCGTAGCACGAGAGACTTTTTAACAAACATTTATTTTTAAATTAAAATTTATTTAAGATGTATGAATATTTGCAAAGAAAAATATGGTTTTATATCATTTTTTGAAAATACTTTACTGTCTGAAATTGTTTCATTTAATGCAAATATCATCGCAAAACACATCGTCATATTGCAATACAATGATAAAACCAAAACATAATTCAAACATTAGGTACTTTTTTTCAACGAAATCTAGAATCGACGTATATTTACAGGTGTTCCTTTCCTATCTGCCGGTCCTCTTAGCGGCAACTCTCAAAACTTAAATAACAATTTACGTTCATTTCCGCTTTCAGTTTTCTATACAACACGTTTTCTTTAATTTATGTTAGTATTCCTTTGTGGTGTTAAAGGAATGTATACACTTATCAAAGATTCGTTTAACACCTTTCCTTTCCCATATCGCATTTTAAAAAGAGGTTTTAACAGAAACTTTGTTAATGAATGGCAAGCGAATATACTGTTTTTTATTATACCACGGCCTAACATACTTTATATGAAACGGTTAAAAATACAAATAGCAACAATAACTGATGCATTAAATCGCCATTTAATGTATGCTTTATTGCATTATAGAGAAGGACACTCATTGACCTCCCTGGCCAGGGATGGTAAAGACGCTGTGTTTGTTATAACCTTCTCGCCTCTCACCGCTGCGGTTTCGAATTCCATTTGGACTCGACTTGTAAGTGAGAAGAAATGTCGATTCTTACGGATGAGTGGAAGGTATACAGTACTGGTTTCTACCCCAGGAAAACGTTGTGTAGTATGCTCTCCACCAGTAACAAATCGATCGTCCATTTGTAGCTTAAAATCTCCCAACCCTCTCACTATTGAACTTTGAATTAATGACAATGAAGAAATAGCTTACTAACCGTTACAAAGGCTTTTACAGGGCGGTATCACGTGGGGTAGGTACTGTGGCCAGACATGGAGCACCTTTGGCAATCATAGGCGGAAACACCGCGAACAACATGGAATGTTTTGTAACAACGGGTAGCGTGATTAATGCTGGCGAACAGCTGTACCATCTCGCTGATGCTTGGGTAAGGGACTTCTTTGGCCGGCAAAATTAGGGAAAGGACACTTTCTCAGATCCGATAGCCTTGGACACATCTCTTCTTCATTTTTTAAGACATATCCCCGCTGTGTCGAAAACATTATCAATTAAGTGTTGATTTTCATATATGTTTTTTGAATCGCTGTGTCGAAAACAATATTACCAGTTTAAATTATGATCTTTTTCATAAAAAATTTTTAATAACTTAATGCATTCTCCTAGTGCATGCATTTGCCATCATTGTAGTATTTATTCTGCTAATATGTTTAAGGGATTAACAATTTTTCTTTACTTCCGTAATAACGTTGGTTTTACTATATGGGAGTTTCACTAAAAACTTGCAACTTGATCAGACCGAAACCGTGATCAATAATTATGTAAACTTTTAAGTTTTTAATCATATACGAAGATGCTGATTATTTTCTATAGAAAATAGGATGATAAAAATACAGACATGTAATTACTCAATAGTTAATATTACGTTCATCACTTACACTAATTAAATTTCGGAATATTTATCCTTTAAACCATTATATATATATATATATATATATATATATATATGTATACGTACGTTTATAAGGATCTGGAGTACATATTGTTTCGGGGTCATCCGAATCCGGAAGAAAGTGGCGCAGTCAAGGAGATCGAGTGATATTAGTTTACATAAAAAACAGGTTGCCAAACACCGGCTGAAAGAAAGAAACAACGATATAAGTATAAACACATGAATGATCATGTATATATGAATACAAATTAAATTAAACTTTGACTGGACACAAATACTTCTGTCTGCTTTTCAAATATAAAATATGGTTTAAAAAAATAGCGTGCTTATTATGTGTTATATTGCTGTTAATAATTGATGCCTTGCTTGTTATAGTTTAAAGCCATGGCGGGGGATATCTTTATTTACACTGTTCCATTTTATATTAGGATGACAGTAGGGCAAGAGTGAGGTTTGGGTGCACCCTAGAAACCGCTTTAAATCCTCATTTGCCTTTTTTTGCCACTGACCGTTCCAAGGGGGAGCCCTATTGTTGTCCAACCTTTTATGTTTGTGATGTCATATCTTGCTTTATATTCAGATTTGTAATTATTATTTGTTTCTGCGCGTGTTTTGGTTTGAATGTGGTCCTTGAATGCTACATTTCCTGTCTGATTATTCATTATACCAAAAACCAATGCATACACACGCATTCAGGACAATAACAAAGTTTATATTGATGAAACATAAATTACAGTTTCAAGATCTACGAAGATTAAAAATGGTAAGCAACATTTCAAAATGGTACGCAGATGTTTTTATTGCAATGCATTAACCTTTCATTTGTAACATATTTATGCAAGGAAAAAAACCTGAAACTATATTGTTTAGAGTGCTTGTCTGGGCATAGATTTTTCTCCACTTGCCTACGGCAATTTGCATAGTATATACACGCACTATATATAAATAAAAGGAATGATTTCAACAAGTAAAGATTTTTTGTTTAACAAATCGTGAACATTATTTAAGAAAATTAAGTTTACATTAAACTACCTCACAAAATTATTTCAGTGTGTCTTAATGTAGATTTGTCCACCACATTAAAAGTATTTTCGAAAGTAAACAATAAATCTTTTTTATTTTTTAACTTTTTTGATGGAGTAGAAATGACTTGAACACATCTTTTTGTGTGTGTGTTAGGATTGTCAACAGACATTTGGTTTTGCAAATAGAGATTCAATTACTATTACCACTAGAATGCGTGTTTTCCTGATATATAATTTATTTAGGTATTTTTGTTTTTTGTAATGAAAATGATAAAAAGAACTTTGGCCAAAAAAAAAGCGCAACACGCATTAGGAAAACTTACATCGGGCAGTATGATCTACAGAGGGTGGGAGTGCTTTGTTTCGGGTGGCAATTTGGGTTGATAACACAGCACACCAGAAAATCTCGGTCCGCACGAGCTATATAAAACAAGTCCTGAAACGTTCTCTCTGCTTTCCACGACTTCCGACGGCCGTCGATGACCCCAACAGATTTGGGCAAAGTCGTTATAGGGACCATTTTGTATAATTCGCAACATGAGGTCAACGATAGAGGTCAAACAGACACCTGCAATTAAAGTAAAGAAAAAGAATATAGATGAGAAACAAAACAGCGTGTATGTGTATCA
>JAWPHD010010310.1:0-94980 GCA_037043455.1 Cyrtodaria siliqua
ATTTAATGTCTGGTCTGAAGATATCCAGACATGTGGTGGTGTTAGGAAATCAGCACCTCAGCAAAAGCTTTCCCAATAAAGATGTAAGAAAAAAAAATCTACCTACCAAACCTTTTTTTTAGGTAATAAACCTTTAAATACTTAAAGTATTCAGTCTTAGTGTTTAAGTACATGCAACATAGTTCAGCGGGTTAATTACCTTAAATTTTGAGTACTCCCGGGAGTTGAATCTGTTCATGCCACTGAACCCCTGACACGGCGGACCTCCACAAAGCATCTCCACGTCTCCCTTCTGCGGCAACTTCTGTCCTAAATCATTGGTTTTCTCACCCTAGATAGAATAATTATAGAATACAGAGCAAGAACATTTCGGTTCAAATCCATCATTTTGGAATTTGTAACATCAAACTTCCTGAACAGGTATATAAAATATCAAACTTTCCTGAATATTTCTGGTTCAAAGACAATTTCCTTACATTTATTATATAAAATAGTTTTGTTTGTTTGTATGGTGTTTTACGTCATTTTCAACACCTATAAGGTTATATACGACGGCCGATTTTTTGTGGTGGAGGCAGACCACCCACTTTTCCTGGGTAGAACCAGTACTGTACACCTCCCGTCATCCGTAAGAATCGACACTTCCTCACTTACAAGTCGAGCTCCCAGTGGCATTCCAACCCACAGCGGATATAAAATAGATAGAACAAGATTAAACACTTGATAAAATTGTCTGAAAGGGAGAACATATTGACCCATAAATAATTTCAAGCAGATCCAACATTGTTGTGTGAACCCTTGATGTTACTCACATCCATAACAAGCTTCAGAAGTAGATTGCAGTCATCACTGAACACGGTGCTGCCCGGGTTGTTGAGTCTGTACGCCTGGGCAGCGGGCTCTTCCTTCTCTATAGCCCAGCGCGAGTCAACCACACCTGCCTGGTGGAAACCCTCAGACAGACCTGCAATTACATTCACGAAGAATATTGCTAAACATCCTGGAATTATTGGCCCACTTCGAGTCAATAGCACCTGCCTCATGAAAACCAGTCAATAAATGCTGGTCTAAACAAAATGTTTGTGTATCTTTACAAACCAGCTCAAACATTCTTGTCCTTATTAATGATAAATAGAAAGGAAAATGTGAAATGTAAAGGAAACTGTGAAATATATCTAAGTTCACATGGCGGAGATTTCATGAAATATTTCCTAACTTTGAACACATATCATAAACAGTTAAACGTAAACATCAACTATAACCAAAGATTGAAGTCTCTACTGCATACAGCTCTAGAGAAAGTGACTTATTATATGCTAAACTTCAAAGTTGATGTGGCCATCGCAGTTTCGACCAGAAAAACAGCACCTATGTCTCTTTATATTCTCGAAAAAAAGAGAAGACAAATCGTCTTTAAAGGGATACACTTGATTTTTCATTATGTGAACCGGCCTTAAATCCATTAAGAGATGGGAAAGCTTATATAAACAGGACTTTATAACGGATATTTCGACAATAAAACATGTTTAAAAACCTTTTTTTACTGAGAAAATACGATAACCGTTTAAAATTACCTCTTCAATTATTTTTTTTATAATATGCAAACTTTTTAGGCTGAAATAAAAGTTTTATTTCATACCCCAGCCAACCCCGTTTTCGCTTCTTTGAGAAGGGGTTGGATGGGGTATGAAGTTAATACTCGAACCACGTAATATTAAATACTCACAGCGGCCTGTTAGTTTTTCTACATAACTTACTTTTGTTCAAACATAATAAGCAAATGGTTTTGCATATTATTAACTGTTGATTATAATGCACTAACAATATATTTAAATGGAGGAAACAAAGGAAAAATGAACACTTTTATTTAATTACATGCAAGCAGGTTTAAAGTCAAAATGTAACTGTATCATTACACCTAGAAGCTAATGTCAATGTGTGATAAACATGTCAAGATTGCCATGTGTCCCTTTAAAAGCTAAAAGACAATTCTACAACCATACCTCCACATCCAGCAAACACATCAAGCCCACGTAACCGCTTGAATTCTGACTTCGGTTCATTTTCTGCTTCTGACGGGGCTGAACTTTTTCCTTTCCCCTTGCCCTTGCCTTTTCCCTTGCCCTAAAGTATTGATAAATTATGTCATTTACGGCCTTTTTTCTAAGAATTGTGAATACTCACTAGCCTGGTCATTTTGTGGGGAAAAAAAGCGTGATAACTGTCTGATTTGTGAAAAAAGTATTGAAAGATTAATTGTTAAAAGCATTACTCAATACATGCATACACTGTTTTTGTAGGAGGTGCTAACTATAAAACAAATGTACAATTTAATATTCAGCATAATATGTTACATTTTAGATAAACTTTCTTATGTAAATCTATATTGAGAAAGTTAGATGGGGAAATGTTGTTTACCAAAAAAAAAAAAATTCGTTAAAAAAATCGGCCAAGATTGTGAAGGACCAATTTTGAATTGTGAAGTAGCCGAATTTCGGCCCCTGTTTTAGAAGGAAAAAAGCCCTGTTGTTTTAAGACAACCAAGTCGATCCATATCTTTAATTCAGCACCAAGGACTAAGGAAAATAATTTTAACTGGGTTATGCGATGCAAAGACAAGAAAATGTTAAATGGTGCCAACAGAAAGCATTCAGGCCCACTCTGCGCTCCATCATAAGTTGTTAATGTGTGGGGCTACAAGTGCTTTTCTTACAGGTCTAAATACCTATTAAGGGCCTTTTTACCCTTCTTTGCAGCAGCCTGTAATAAGGCCCCTTCCCCAACCATATTTCTTTTAAAATCACGCAGTTGTCCCCATTTATTAAATTTCTCTGGAAATTTCATTCCCAATTCATGGATTTTTCCCCAGTTTAGGTCAAAAGGCCCCTTCCCCAAAACTGGTAAAAAGGTTCCTGCTATTATACTTTAACTCGCTGACGTGAGTTTGACACTGTATGTATTATCACCAAAGATTAAAGAAGAATCAAAATGTGTCATGAATGAACTCATATACATATATATATATAGAATGAGTGGATGACAAACCTTTTTTTAAACCTTCTGATAGACTAGTGAACTATTTTTTGTGTTAACGGCAACTCACCTTCCCTTTGGATCCCATGAGTCTGGCTTTACTGGGTGGTTCTTCAAATGTCTTTGTCTTGCTGCAGTAGGCCTAGCAAACAATAATACAACAATAATAATGTCTTTGTCTTGCTGCAGTAGGCAGGGCAAACAATAATATAACAATAATAATGTTTTGCTGCAGTAGGCCTAGCAAACAATAATAATGTCTTGCTGCAGTAGGCCTAGCAAACAATAATATAACAATAATAATGTCTTGCTGCAGAAGGCCTAGCAAACAATAATACAACAATAATAATGTCTTTTGTCTTGCTGCATTAGGCCTAGCAAACAATAATATAACAATAATAATGTCTTGCTGCAGTAGGCCTAGCAAACAATAATACAACAATAATAATGTCTTGCTGCAGTAGGCCTAGCAAACAATAATACAAGAGGTCAATGACCTTGAAGCTCTACTGATCGATTTTGATTTCAGGAAGTAGTCGCTACAGACTTGTTTTTTGAAAATCTATTTTTAACCGTGGCGGCCATCTTGAATTTCCGGCCGAACTGAAATTTTGCTAAGATCAATAAGACATTAAGAGCAACATTCCTGTGAAGTTTCATGAAAGTCCGTCAAGTAGTTTCAGAGAAGTAGTCGCTACATGTTTTCATTATATAACTCTATGTAACCAAAGATGGCCACTGGCAGCCATGTTTAACGTCGAATCAAAATAATTTTCCACAAGGACCAACATCATGTCATACTGATCATTTTAGAAAAAGTCCCATATCAATATCTCTTATTGTTTTGAAGAAGTAGTCGCTACAAACTTATTTATTTTAAACCTATTTTTAGCTGTGGTGGCCATCTTGAATTTCCGGCCGACCTGAAATTTTTCTAGGATCAATTAGACATCAAGAGCAACATTCCTGTGAGGTTTCATGACAATCCGCCAAGTAGTTTCAGAGGAGTAGTCGCTACAAGTTTTTACTATATAACTCTATGTAACCAAAGATGGCCACTGGCAGCCATGTTTAACGTCGAATCAAAATAATTTTCCACAAGGATCTACATCATGTCATGCTGATCATTTTAGAAAAAGTCCCATATCAATATCACTTATAGTTTTCAAGATAGTCGCTACAAACTTATTTTTTAAAAATCTATTTTTAGCTGTGACGGCCATCTTGAATTTCCGGCCGACCTGAAATTTTTCTAGGATCAATTAGACATCAAGAGCAACATTCCTGTAAAGTTTCATGACAATCCGTCAAGTAGTTTCAGAGGAGTAGTCGCTACAAGTTTTTACTATATAACTCTATGTAAACAAAGATGGCCGCTGGCAGCCACGCTTAACGTCGAATCAAAACGATTTTTGATAAGGACCAACATCATGTCATGCTGATCATTTTAGAAAAAGTCCCATATCAATATCACTTATAGTTTTCAAGAAGTAGTCGCTACAAACTTGTATTTTGAAAATTTATTTTTAGCCGTGGCGGCCATCTTGAATTTCCGGCCGACCTGAAATTTTGCTAGGATCATTTAGACATCAAGAGCAACATTCCTGTGAAGTTTCATGAAAATCCGTCAAGTAGTTTCAGAGGAGTAGTCGCTACAAGTTTTCATTATATAACTCTATGTAAACAAAGATGGCCGCTGGCAGCCATGTTTAACGTCAAATCAAAACGATTTTCGACAAGGATCAACATCATGTCATGCTGATCATTTTAAAAAAAGTCCCATATCAATATCACTTATAGTTTTCAAGAAGTAGTCGCTACAAACTTGAATTTAAAAAATCTATTTTTAGCTTTGGCGGCCATCTTGGATTTCACATCAACATGAATTTTTGCTAGGATCAACTAGACTTTATGGGCAACATTTCTGTAAAGTTTTATGAATATCCATCCAGTAGTTTCAGAGGAGTAGTCGCTACAAATAAAAGTTAACGGACAGACGGACGGACAGACAGACGGACGGACGGACGACGGACGCCGCACCACGGCATAAGCTCTGCTGATCTCTGATCAGTAGAGCTAATAACAATAATAATGTCTTGCTGCAGTAGGCCTAGCAAACAATAATACAACAATAATAATGTCTTTGTCTTGCTGCAGTAGGCCTAGCAAACAATAATACAAGAGGTCAATGACCTTGAAGCTCTACTGATTGATTTTGATTTCAGGAAGTAGTCGCTACAAACTGGTTTTTGAAAATCTATTTTTAGCCGTGGTGGCCATCTTGAATTTCCGGCCAACCTGAAATTTTGCTAGGATCAATTAGACATCAAGAGCAACATTCCTGTGAAGTTTCATGAAAATCCGTCAAGTAGTTTCAGAGAAGTAGTCGCTACAAGTTTTCATTATATAACTCTATGTAAACAAAGATGGCCACTGACAGCCATGTTTAACATTGAATCAAAATAATGTTCGACTCGGATAACCATCATGTCATGCTGATCATTTTAGAAAAAGTCCCATATGAATATCTCTTATAGTTTTCAAGAAGTATTCGCTACAAACTTATTTTTTAAAAATCTATTTTTAGCCATGGCGGCCATCTTGAATTTCCGGCCGACCTGAAATTTTGCTAAGATCAATTAGACATCAAGAGCAACATTCGTGTGAAGTTTCATGAAAATCCGTCAAGTAGTTTCAGAGGAGTAGTCGCTACAAGTTATCATTATATAACTCTTATGTAAACATTCATGGCCACTGGCAGCCATGTTTAACGTCGAATCAAAATAATGTTCGACTTGAATAACCATCATGTCATGCTGATCATTTTAGAAAAAGTCCCATATCAATATCACTTATAGTTTTCAAGAAGTAGTCGCTACAAACTTGTATTTTGAAAATCTATTTTTAGCCATGACGGCCATCTTGAATTTCCGGCCGACCTGAAATTTTGCAAGGATCAATTAGACATCAAGAGCAACATTCGTGTGAAGTTTCATGAAAATCCGTCAAGTATTTTCAGAGGAGTAGTCGCTACAAGTTATCATTATATAACTCTATGTAAACAAAGATGGCCACTGGCAGCCATGTTTAACGTCGAATCAAAATAATGTTCGACTCGGATAACCATCATGTCATGCTGATAATTTTAGAAAAAGTCCCATATCAATATCTCTTATAGTTTTCAAGAAGTAGTCGCTACAAACTTATTTTTTAAAAATCTATTTTTAGCCGTGGCGGCCATCTTGAATTTCCGGCCAACCTGAAATTTTGCTAGGATCAATTAGACATCAAGAGCAACATTCCTTTGAAGTTTCATGAAAATCCGTCAAGTAGTTTCAGAGGAGTAGTCGCTACAAGTTTTCATTATATAACTCGATGTAAACAAAGATGGCCGCTGGCAGCCATGTTTAACGTCGAATCAAAACGATTTTCGACAAGGACCAACATCATGTCATGCTGATCATTTTAGAAAAAGTCCCATATCAATATCTCTTATAGTTTTCAAGAAGTAGTCGCTACAAACTTATTTTTTAAAAATCTATTTTTAGCCGTGGCGGCCATCTTGAATTTCCGGCCGACCTGAAATTTTGCTAGGATTAATTAGGATTAATTTTGCATGAAAATCCGTCAGGTAGTTTCAGAGGAGTAGTCGCTACAAGTTTTCATTATATAACTCTATGTAAACAAAGATGGCCGCTGGCAGCCATGTTTAACGTCGAATCAAAACGATTTTCGACAAGGACCAACATCATGTCATGCTGATCATTTTAGAAAAAGTCCCATAGCAATATCCCTTAGAGTTTTCAAGAAGTAGTCGCTACAAACTTGTTTTTTAACAATAGGTCAATGACCTTGAAGCTCTACTGATTGATTTTGATTTCAGGAAGTAGTCGCTACAAACTGGTTTTTTGAAAATCTATTTTTAGCCGTGGTGGCCATCTTGAATTTCCGGCCGACCTGAAATTTTGCTAGGATCAATTAGACATCAAGAGCAACATTCCTGTGAAGTTTCATGAAAATCCGTCAAGTAGTTTCAGAGGAGTAGTCGCTACAAGTTTTCATTATATAACTTTATGTAAACAAAGATGGCCACTGACAGCCATGTTTAACATTGAATCAAAATAATGTTCGACTCGGACAACCATCATGTCATGCTGATCATTTTAGAAAAAGTCCCATATGAATATCTCATAGTTTTCAAGAAGTAGTCGCTACAAACTTATTTTTTAAAAATCTATTTTTAGCCATGGCGGCCATCTTGAATTTCCGGCAGACCTGAAATTTTGCTAAGATCAATTAGACATCAAGAGCAACATTCGTGTGAAGTTTCATGAAAATCCGTCAAGTAGTTTCAGAGGAGTAGTCGCTACAAGTTATCATTATATAACTCTTATGTAAACATACATGGCCACTGGCAGCCATGTTTAACATTGAATCAAAATAATGTTCGACTTGAATAACCATCATGTCATGCTGATCATTTTAGAAAAAGTCCCATATCAATATCACTTATAGTTTTCAAGAAGTAGTCGCTACAAACTTGTATTTTGAAAATCTATTTTTAGCCATGGCGGCCATCTTGAATTTCCGGCCGACCTGAAATTTTGCAAGGATCAATTAGACATCAAGAGCAACATTCGTGTGAAGTTTCATGAAAATCCGTCAAGTATTTTCAGAGGAGTAGTCGCTACAAGTTATCATTATATAACTCTATGTAAACAAAGATGGCCACTGGCAGCCATGTTTAACGTCGAATCAAAATAATGTTCGACTCGGATAACCATCATGTCATGCTGATCATTTTAGAAAAAGTCCCATTTCAATATCTCTTATAGTTTTCAAGAAGTAGTCGCTACAAACTTATTTTTTAAAAATCTATTTTTAGCCGTGGAGGCCATCTTGAATTTCCGGCCGACCTGAAATTTTGCTAGGATTAATTAGACATCAAGAGCAACATTCCTGTGAAGTTTCATGAAAATCCGTCAAGTAGTTTCAGAGGAGTAGTCGCTACAAGTTTTCATAATATAACTCTATGTAAACAAAGATGGCCGCTGGCAGCCATGTTTAACGTCGAATCAAAACGATTTTCGACAAGGACCAACATCATGTCATGCTGATCATTTTAGAAAAAGTCCCATAGCAATATCCCTTAGAGTTTTCAAGAAGTAGTCGCTACAAACTTGTTTTTTAAAAACCTGTTTTTAGATTTGGCGGCCATCTTGGATTTCACATCTACATGAATTTTTGCTAGGATCAACTAGACTTCATGGGCAACATTTCTGTAAAGTTTCATGAAAATCTATTCAGTAGTTTCAGAGTAGCACCACGTCGCTACAAAAAAAAAGTTAACGGACGGACAGACGACGGACGCCGCACCACGGCATAAGCTCTGCTGATCTCTGATCAGTAGAGCTAAAAACCTATTTTTAGATTTGGCGGCCATCTTGGATTTCACATCTACATGAATTTTTGCTAGGATCAACTAGACTTCATGGGCAACATTTCTGTAAAGTTTCATGAAAATCTATTCAGTAGTTTCAGAGGAGTAGTCGCTACAAAAAAAAAGAGTTAACGGACGGACGGACAACGGACGCCGCACCACGGCATAAGCTCTGCTGATCTCTGATCAGTAGAGCTAATAACAATAATAATGTCTTGCTGCAGTAGGCCTAGCAAACAATAATACAATAATAATAATGTCTTTGTCTTGCTGCAGTAGGCCTAGCAAACAATAATAAAACAATAATAATGTCTGTCTTGCTGCAGTAGGCCTAGCAAACAATAATATAACAATAATAATGTCTTGCTGCAGTAGGCCTAGCAAACAATAATACAACAATAATAATGTCTTTGTCTTGCTGCAGTAGGCCTAGCAAACAATAATACAATAATAATAAAATTTGTGCCAGAATGCATCAGAAACAGTGATATAAACATAAAATGTAATCTTCAGTTCTCATGAATCCTTCTTTCAGCAAACTACTGACCACAAAAAGCATGAATTATTCATGAAATATCAAGAAATTTTGACATAGAAGTTAACTTATAACCTTAACCGGAATCAATGAACTGTAAATAATCTGTCAAGGTGACCTGCTTTTGGTTACGATTAATTCTCCTCTAGCTGTATCTTTATCAAGTTTGAACAGTGTAGGGCTACTGATGACTTTGAAACGGAGGTACTTTTCAACAGAGGTAACTAAAAAACTTTCGTTTTCCGCTATGAAGCCGTAAGTCTATCGGAAACTTCAAACCAGAGGAAATGAAAAACTGTAACCAAGGTGTGATGAATGGACGGAATGCCCTGATGGATGGACAAGGTAAACACTATATGCTCCTCCATTACCATAGGCTAGGGCAAACAAATATATTTATACGAAATCAAAATATTCCTACATAACTACCCTATTTTGTTAAAGCATGTAATAAGAACCATGCACACTGTTCTAATTGGCCTTACAAAATTAGATGTTTTAATTCAGTCGAGAAGAAATGAACTGAAAAATTTAACGCTGCAATACCTCAGAGAAATAGAATTTTTCTTCGCCTCTTAGGAAACACGTGTCCCTCTCTTGTTGGAACTCCTCACTGTAGACGATAGAACACTTCCCGCGAACCAAGGTGAAATCAACTGTCGCCTCTGAAATGAATGCATGACACTGTACTGAATGGATAAGGCAGTACGAGTTGCGCTTAAATGGGGTTTTACAGGCTCCGAATGTATGTTATGAGGCTGTTTTTAATTATTACCAGTGGCTGGAAAAACAGAAAAGTCTGAATCAATAGTGCAAATGCATGGTCACTCACTGAACAACACTTTGAGAGCATGCCTTCAATAAATCGAGGGCTGACCGTCAGACAAGGATTAGTGCATTTAAACTACAAAGGACAAAGCATAATTACGTGTTTAGCCCTCGGACTGACAAATAGAAGGTAAATATTCCTACCTTCATCAGAATAGTACACGGTGTTCAGATCTGACTGAAAGCTTGCCGTCACTCCTTTGTGGGTATTCTCTGGCCTGAAAAACAAATAAATTATTATTTTTAACCATTAACCTGCTACATATATATAATGGACAGTTACTCTGGACGCAAAGGCTATTGTAGTCGTGCTTAACGGGTTAAGGGTTAAGAGATAGCATGATACATTTTTTCCCCCAATTATTTGTTAAAGTGTGGTATTAAAACAGTGGTCGTCCAAATGAAGACAGCTTAAATAGAAATTCCATTTTTTATTATTATAGGAATCTCTAAATTTAATTCATCAGAACACATCTGTCTTCAATGAAGCCATTTAAATAATTTTTCTTCCGTAAAACTCAAAATAAGAGAACACTTCAGTCATTAAAATACTCCTACAGCAACATTTTAAGTTCAATAAACAAGAGGTCAATGACCTTGAAGCTCTACTGATTGATTTTGATTTCAGGAAGTAGTGACTACAAACTTGATTTTTGAAAATCTATTTTTAGCCGTGGCGGCCATCTTATATTTCCGGCCGACCTGAAATTTTGCTAGGATCAATTAGACATCAAGAGCAACATTTATGTGAAGTTTCATGAAAATCCGTCAAGTACTTTCAGAGAAGTAGTCGCTACAAGTTTTCATTATATAACTCTATGTAAACAAAGATGGCCACTGGCAGCCATGTTTAACGTCGAATCAAAATAATGTTCAACTCGGATAACCATCATGTCATGCTGATCATTTTAGAAAAAGTCCTATATCAATATCACTTATAGTTTTCAAGAAGTAGTAGCTACAAACTTGTATTTTGAAAATCTATTTTTAGCCATGGCGGCCATCTTGAATTTCCGCCGACCTGAAATTTTGCTAGGATCAATTAGACATCAAGAGCAACATTTCTGTGAAGTTTCATGAAAATCCGTCAAGTAGTTTTAGAGGAGTAGTCGCTACAAGTTTTCATTATATAACTCTATGTAAACAAAGATGGCCACTGGCAGCCATGTTTAATGTCGAATCAAAATAATGTTCGACTCGGATAACCATCATGTCATGCTGATCATTTTAGAAAAAGTCCCATATCAATATCACTTATAGTTTTCAAGAAGTAGTCGCTACAAACTTATTTTTTAAAAATCTATTTTTAACTGTGGCAGCCATCTTGAATTTCTGGCCGATCTGAAATTTTGCTAGGATCAATTAGACATTAGGAGCAACATTCCTGTAAAGTTTCATGAAAATCCGCCAAGTAGTTTCAGAGGAGTAGTCGCTACAAGTTTTTACTATATAACTCTATGTAAACAAAGATGGCCACTGGCAGCCACGTTTAACGTCGAATCAAAACGATTTTCGACAAGGACCAACATCATGTCATGCTGATCATTTTAGAAAAAGTCCCATATCAATATCACTTATAGTTTTCAAGGAGTAGTCGCTACAAACTTGTATTTTAAAAATCTATTTTTAGCTTTGGCGGCCATCTTGGATTGTGCATCAACATGAATTTTTGCTAGGATCAACTAGACTTCATGGGCAACATTTCTGTAAAGTTTCATGAATATCCATCCAGTAGTTTCAGAGGAGTAGTCGCTACAAGTTTTTACTATATAAATCTATGTAAACAAAGATGGCTGCTAGCGGCCATGTTTAAAGTCGCATCGAAATAAATTTCGACAAGGATCAACATCATGTCATGCTGATCATTTTAGAAAAAGTCCCATATCAATATCACTTATAGTTTTCAAGAAGTAGTCGCTACAAACTTGAATTTAAAAAATCTATTTTTAGCTTTGGCGGCCATCTTGGATTTCACATCAACATGAATTTTTGCTAGGATCAACTAGACTTCATGGGCAACATTTCTGTAAAGTTTTATGAATATCCATCCAGTAGTTTCAGAGGAGTAGTCGCTACAAATAAAAGTTAACGGACAGACGGACGGACAGACGGACGCCGCACCACGGCATAAGCTCTGCTGATCTCTGATCAGTAGAGCTAAAAAGCTAGAAATGTGTCCATGGGACACGGATGCCCCCACTGAAAACAATTAGTGTAAAACATAACATTTGACGAAAAAGGGGCCATAACACTGGTAATATTGGGTCGATTTTGATGCCAAATCAATTTACACATTTTGATATCATAGGTAAGCATCCTGTAAAGTTTGAAAAGAAACGGAGGAAAACTGTTGGAGGAAATAGACACGCAATATATTTCACACAAGATATTTTAACGATAAATTTGACGAAAAATGGGCCATAACTCCAGTAACACACGATTGATTTTGACGCCAAATTAATATGCACATTTTGATATCATAGGTAAGCATCCTGTAAAGTTTGAAAAGAAACAGGAAAACTGTGGGAGGAGACAGACACACAAGATATTTTAACATAAAATTTGATGAAACAAGAGGTCAATGACCTTGAAGCTCTACTGATTGATTTTGATTTCAGGAAGTAGTCGCTACAGACTTGTTTTTTGAAAATCTATTTTAAACCGTTGCGGCCATCTTGAATTTCCGGCCGACCTGAAATTTTGCTAAGATCAATAAGACATTAAGAGCAACATTCCTGTGAAGTTTCATGAAAATCCGTCAGGTAGTTTCAAAGAAGTAGTTGCTACAAGTTTTCATTATATAACTCTATGTAAACAAAGCAGCCATGTTTAAGGTCAAATCAAAACGATTTTCGACAAGGACCAACATCATGCCATACTGATCATTTTAGAAAAAGTCCCATATCAATATCTCTTATTGTTTTGAAGAAGTAGTCGCTACAAACTTATTTATTTTAAATCTATTTTTAGCTGTGGCGGCCATCTTGAATTTCCGGCCGACCTGAAATTTTTCTAGGATCAACTAGACATCAAGAGCAACATTCCTGTGAAGTTTCATGAACATCCGTCAAGTAGTTTCAGAGGAGTAGTCGCTACAAGTTTTTACTATATAACTCTATGTAACCAAAGATGGCCACTGGCAGCCATGTTTAACGTCGAATCAAAATAATTTTCCACAAGGATCTACATCATGTCATGCTGATCATTTTAGAAAAAGTCCCATATCAATATCACTTATAGTTTTCAAGAAGTAGTCGCTACAAACTTATTTTTTAAAAATCTATTTTTAGCTGTGACGGCCATCTTGAATTTCCGGCCGACCTGAAATTTTTCTAGGATCAATCAGACATCAAGAGCAACATTCCTGTAAAGTTTCATGACAATCCGCTAAGTAGTTTCAGAGAAGTAGTCGCTACAAGTTTTTACTATATAACTCTATGTAAACAAAGATGGCCGCTGGCAGCCATGTTTAACGTTGAATCAAAACGATTTTTGACTAGGATCAACATCATGTCATGCTGATCATTTTAGAAAAAGTCCCATATCAATATCACTTATAGTTTTCAAGAAGAAGTCGCTACAAACTTGTATTTTAAAACTCTATTTTTAGCTTTGGCGGCCATCTTGGATTTCACATCAACATGAATTTTTGCTAGGATCAACTAGACTTTATGGGCAACATTTCTGTAAAGTTTCATGAATATCCATCCAGTAGTTTCAGCTGTGAAGTCGCTACAAGTTTTTACTATATAACTCTATGTAAACAAAGATGGCCGCTGGCAGCCATGTTTAACGTTGAATCAAAACGATTTTTGACTAGGATCAACATCATGTCATGCTGATCATTTTAGAAAAAGTCCCATATCAATATCACTTATAGTTTTCAAGAAGAAGTCGCTACAAACTTGTATTTTAAAACTATTTTTAGCTTTGGCGGCCATCTTGGATTTCACATCAACATGAATTTTTGCTAGGATCAACTAGACTTTATGGGCAACATTTCTGTAAAGTTTCATGAATATCCATCCAGTAGTTTCAGCTGTGAAGTCGCTACAAGTTTTTACTATATAACTCTATGTAAACAAAGATGGCCGCTGGCAGCCATGTTTAACGTTGAATCAAAACGATTTTTGACTAGGATCAACATCATGTCATGCTGATCATTTTAGAAAAAGTCCCATATCAATATCACTTATAGTTTTCAAGAAGAAGTCGCTACAAACTTGTATTTTAAAACTCTATTTTTAGCTTTGGCGGCCATCTTGGATTTCACATCAACATGAATTTTTGCTAGGATCAACTAGACTTTATGGGCAACATTTCTGTAAAGTTTCATGAATATCCATCCAGTAGTTTCAGCTGTGAAGTCGCTACAAATAAAAGTTTACGGACAGACGGACAGACAGACGGACGACGGACTCCGCACCACGGCATAAGCTCTGCTGATCTCTGATCAGTAGAGCTAAAAAGGGCTGTAACTCCGGTAATACTGTGCAACGAACTGCACATCTTGACATCATAGGTAACCATCCTGTAAATTTTCAAAGCAATTGGTTGAAAACTGTTGGGGGAGACACACAAACCTTTCGGGACGGGCGGAAAGACGTCCGTACGTACGGACATGGTTAACGCTATATATGCCCCCAATCTAAATTTAGAAACATTTTTAAATAAAATATTACACATGCCATGGTCAGCACTTCGAGCCCGTAAAGATACAGCAAAGAAATTGTCCTAACTGTATGTTAAAGGGGAGGTACAGTAGTTGTACGGTAAACTCTATGTCACCCGAGACTGTAGTAGAATTTCACCTGTAGAATTTCTTGACTGTGAATTTAATCTCATCCAGGTTGGGTAATTTGCTTCCGGAGTCCTTTACGAAGATCTGCTCTATCCTAGCTAGCCTGAAGGTCTCCGGCACTTGATCATTGGAGCCCTTGATGTACTCTGACTTCCTGTACGCCTCCGGGAACATCTCTTCATCACACTATAACCAAAGAGCAGTTACCATGGAAATTAAACGGGGTTTATTTATACATCCTGTTAACACATCATATAAGGTTATATTGGGACAGCAACCTCAGAGGGAGATGAGAAGGACAAGTTTCCCAGATATGCCTCAGCCAGGGAGCAAACCCACACGGGCAGGTCTGTTGCTGTTAAAGGGACACACCGCAATCTTGAAGTAATTGAAATGGGTGTCTCGATTTATATATCCAGTAATCAAATTTTAAGTATTCGCTATTTCGTCATATTAAACTGTAAGTTTTAATGTATTATTGGTGCAATAATATGAAAAATTAATAATATGCAAAAACAAATGGCTTAATACAATTCTTATAATTGATCAAATGCAATTTATGTAGAAAAACTAACGGGATGCCGCTTGTTTTTAAAAAATCAAGATTGCCATGTGTCCCTTTAACACAAGGCCTTAGGCAATGAGCGAAAAAATACTACTACAATAAAATAATATGCATTACATTTACAGAGATTAATTAAATACTATTTCCCCATGTTTAATGTGCTTTAAAATACTCGTAATAATAACATTAAAAGTTAATTTTCATTATGATTTAATTTAACTATACCATAAGTGATAGAACTTACATTATTTTTGTCTGATTTAATTTTTTTAGGTGCTGCTGGTTTGACATTGAAATCGAAGGCACTAGGAGAGAGGTAGCAGCAATCACCGACGTTATACTCCAGTCCGTCCCTCTGTATGCCACTGTAGTACACCCTACTACTGCTGCCCTCCTTCACATCTATCTGCTCGCCAAGAATAGGTGTTTCTTTCTGAAAAATACCAATATTTTTTTTTTTATGATAGCGGAGTCCAAATAAAGATTCTGCCTGCTTGGTGAAGTCCATTTGAATTCAACAGTGTAAATTACCTTTTGATATCATGCCCGTTTACTTTTCATTAACAGTACAAACAAATATACGGATCCTAACATGGTAGAAAATGTAGATTGGTTAGAATTATACATGTGTGAAATAGTATTATTTATGCCCAAGTTTGAATAGTTTCTAAGTAGCTAGGGGTTGACGTGGACCAGTGGACAGCAGAGTGGACTTGAAACCAGAGGACCCGGGTTCAATCCTCACCAGTCTCACCGATTCAAACCGGAGCAGTTATAAATAACTAAACATTGTGTCGATGAGCAGTTAGCAAAATTTAAAGTTCAGATATCAAGAACAGTAACTCATACTCTCCTAAGATGGTTCAGATAATGATCAAGAATAGTAACTCTGGCCTTCCTGAGCTAGTTCAGATAATTATCAAGAACAGCAACTCTGACCTTCCTGAGCTAGTTTAGATAATGATCAAGAATAGTAACTCTGACCTTCCTGAGCTGTTTCAGATAATTATCAAGAACAGTAACTCTGACCTTCCTGAGCTGTTTCAGATAATGATCAAGAATAGTAACTCTAACCTTCCTGAGCTAGTTCAGATAATGATCAAGAATAGTAACTCTGACCTTCCTGAGCTGTTTCAGATAATGATCAAGAATAGTAACTCTGACCTTCCTGAGCTGTTTCAGATAATGATCAAGAATGGTAACTCTGACCTTCCTGAGCTGTTTCAGATAATTATCAAGAATAGTAACTCTGGCCTTCCTGAACTAGTTCAGATAATTGTCAAGAACAGTAACTCTGACCTTACTGAGCTAGTTCAGATAATGATCAAAAACCTTATTGCATAACTCCGACCTTCCTGAGCTGGTTCAGATAACTATCAAGAACAGTAACTCATAATTTCATATCAAAAACAGTAACTTTTACCTTCCTGAGCTAGTTTAGATAACTCAAAATTTCCTGGGCTAGTTCAGATATCAAGAACAGGAACTCTTACCTTCCTGAGCTGGTTTAATCTGTGGCAACTGAAGCAGAACTTGTGAGCCATGTGTTCTGGTATCTCATTTGGAATCGGGGGATCCTCAAATCTCCCGAACTCTGGGTCGTACCTGAAGATGAAAAGAGATGAATGTGATAACTGTTTACCTGTAAGTAAATAAGTTCATAGCAATGCTTTTGTTGAAGATTGGAAAGTCTAGTACAACATTTAGGATAGTGCAGTCCATAATGATCTGTCAATCAACCCAATATCCCAAATAAAAAGAGATTTCACCAAAATTGAACTGAATTGGGGTTTTAAGGCGCACAAACACGTGAAAAGTTATATGGCGCCTAACAGGAATGAACATGCCAGGCTCATCCTCCATGTACATCGAGATAAAATATGGAGAATGGGCCTAGAAACCTTTTCACCAAAATTACATCAGGCCAAAAAAAAAAAAAGGTGTGTTTCCTATTGCATGCCCAAAAAAAATAGGGTAGGTTGGTAGGCATTTTTTGGAGCAAGATATTGCGAGATTCTACATGGTTTTATCTCATAAACCACATACAAGTTGATGATACAACTGAAAGTTTCTCTGTGATGTCAGTTTGCATCGATATATTGTGATAAATCATTGTTCAGAACAATTTTTTAATTTTTTTTTTATTTGCTTTTTTATTTTTTTTTCATAAAAAGTTTTAGGATCGGCCCCTTAAAAATAGGGTCGGTCGGGCCACCGGAAACACGGGTATTTTTATTTTTGGCCTCAGGTATTTACACCTGTTAGAAAAGGTAATTTTTACCTAACGAATAAGGTAAAATACAATGAAGCAAAAGGCTGATGTCTGTTTATATAGCATTTGACCCACGGACAACAGAAGCCAGAGCTAGAATGTAGGAACTATGCAAAGTATTACCAATAACAGAAATAACATTGTCAGGTATGTAGACATACAGTGTTCAATCTAGGCTGCGCCATTGACCCCTTTGCGATCGAAATGGCGCAATTTTTCATACAGAAAGGGCCCGGAGGGCGCACTCGATCAGCGATGGTCATTTCGTTAATTTTCTCCCATTCTGCTAATTAGGCACATCGCCCGCACCTGCTGACTGTGTTGTGATCGATAAACTAAACTGTACAGTATTTTTACATAGTAAATACAGTGCAACCCGTCTATTGCTATGGCTTTTCAATGATGAAGCGGATTTCAGATTTTTTCTTGCTGAAAACGGCGAAAAAACCGAAGTCAGATGATAAATCTTGTGACGCTACTTTCTCATTTGAGTCAGGTGATAGAACTTGGCTTGTTTATGATTAATTAAATTGTTTCCAAGTTTACAGTTCACTTCAAGTTCCATTTATTATACGGTAACTGCCACTGAGACATTGGAGTCAAAGCAACAAAATACATTATTTAAAGGTATAATTTTATTGACTTTTTAGTTTTTTGTTTGGCCCCCATTTTTTACAATGGCCCCCAATTGCAAATTCCATGGGTCCAAATGGTCCCCTGTTTGGCAAAGCTAGATTGAACACTGGACGTACCATGTCTTTCTTGCAACTCACCATTTCTGATAGTAGTATGTTAGTCCATCATCATTTTTGACGGGATGCTCCACCTCCTCCCCTCCTTCCATTGCCCAGTTATCCGACGCCTTGTGATGAATCACCTACATAAAATGAGCGTAAAAACACATCAAACTGTTGATATAGCACCTTCATCAAAGCAGTGTAACAATGTGTCAAACTATCGATATAGAGCGCAACGGAGTGCCCCGATAGCAATATATTAATAGTTCATTTTAAATTCCATGACTATGGCAATAGTATCCTCAACTATCGGTTTTTAACAGTTTGCAAATTTCTTTTGTTCTTCGAATAGTCAACAGGGTGGCAAAACCACGTGACTTTTTGATCGGTTTCACAGCAAACAATGTAAAACAAAGCGCTAGAGTTTTTTCTTCTTTTCTTAGTATTTAACAAATTTTGTTCGAGTAAAGCACACATAACCTTTATACAATGGGAGTTCTTTTCTCTGCCTCAAAAGGCAATTTGGTTCATTCATGACTTTCTGAGATTAGCCCTACGTCTTGGAAACGAAAGAAATCATTGACTGTTTACATTTTGGGAGGGCTTATCTCAGGAAGTACTAGCTTTTGCGGCAGAGGAAAGAGGTCACTTTGGAGGTGTATGTGTACTTCAGTTGAATAAAATTCCATAAATATTAAGAAGTTATGAACGCTTACCTGAATTGAGCATTTTGTTTAGAATTTTTTGCCGTGAAACTCATCAAAAAGTCATGTGGTTTTACCACCCTGGTCAATTATAAAGCAAAATTTGCATTAAATGACTGATATACTGATGCAATACAGTCTACTCCATCTGTATTTTTTATCCATTAATCCTCTGTACCTGTACTTTATTGATGGTGTACTGTAGGTCAGAGTCCTCACAATCGTCCGCCATGAACAGCTCCAGTGGGTCCGACGTCTCTCCTAAAGCTGTGTCCGTGCCTCGGCTGCAATTTATGTAAAACTATAGTTCAACCTGGAGTCTTTTACTCATTTTTTTGAGTATCACTACTCATAAACTTACAACAAATACTCTAAACTTTCATAAAAACTATTGACAGGCCATTAAAGCAGGATGGAATTCGATTTTTGAATCAGATAGTCAAATACATCTAGAATTCACGTGGTTTACATGTGTCCGAAATTGAATTAAATCATTTCCATAGAACATAGGATTTATAAGAACTTGAAATAAATAGCCGACAGACAATACCTACCAGAACCAATGTGCGTGAAACTTCTTATCTCCCTTGCCAGCCTCCCACATAAAGGCTATACGGGCGATATAGAACGGAATACTGGGGTCATCTGGCTGTACGGACACGCACTCCCCAACTGAAACCTGTCGCAATTTGCAAAGTAAGACAAAATAATGATATGAAGGTGTTCCTAACAGAACTAGAACTGTCGCCGGAGGAGCACAAATACCCCCCGCTGGCAACTTGCTGGGGAGTGGGTAAACATACAAGACTTTGTTCCTTTAAGATATATAGACATAAATTATAGAGAAAAAGCCCGGACAAGAATTTTCTATCTGACTAACAAGAATGAAATGCATTAAAATACAAAGGGCCATAACTCATTGGAAAATTATTAAACCGGAACGTCATGATGGTATGCACATCCCCACTTGATATTTCATAGCAAGTTTCAATAAATTCTAACAAGGAGTTTTAGAGAAATAGCCCAGACAAGAATTTTCTATTATATATATATAGAAATATAAAGGGCCATAACTCAGTTCAAAATTATCGAACCGGAACGTCATGAAAGTATGTGCATGTCCACTCGACATGCTGAGAATTCTAAGAAGGAGATATTGAGAAATAGTCCAGACAAGAATTGGGGGTGGGTGGGGTTCATTTATTTTAAAGGGTAACACCGTTTGACCCAGTTGTGATAATTTTCAGCACATTTTAGGCCATGTATAATGGTCGTTTTTTGTGTGAAGGAGAGAGACCATCCACTTGCCAACCGTAAGAATCGATAATCTCTCACTAGTTGAGCTCCCAGTGTGATTCGAACCAACAGCGGTGAGGCGACAAGGTTTAAAGCCCAGCGTCTTTACCCTTTCGACACTTGACCCAGAGATGTATTTTACACGTTTAATAAATGTTGAGATCGCTTTCATATAATTGTTTAATGCATACAAATTTGATTTATTAATATACCCATCTAATGGCAACTTCACAAGGGATCAATTCATTTCCCTTTAGACAAGTCTGGGACAGAGTTCCAGCCATCAAACAAAATGAGCTATCCAGTAAGACCCTTTGGACCCACATTGTAGCCTCAAGACATAAATTTCAACAATCAATGACTACCTGGCACAAGCCTCAGAAGTCTAAAATGAAAATACCTAGATGCTGTAACACTTTTAGGAAGTTATTTTGTTATAAAATACACAAGAAATAATTACCTCCTCTCCATTCAACAAGACCGTTTTGTAGAATGTCCGTTTGCCGTCCTCCTTGATCGGTGAACCTACCCATTTCAAATCGACCTGTAAAAGATGACAGTTTAACTGTAATACTCATGTTTCAGGAGCAATTAAACAAATATATAAATATTTTATCACATTCCATTACAATATCTCGACGACTACGGTCAGCATGTCATAACTGACAATAAGTAGGATGACTGCCAAAACATGCCATCAAAGATATTTAAAGAATGAATGAATCAATGGTGTTTTACGGCACGTCAACACATAAATAGGTCGTAAGTGTGCGCAAAAACTGATGAAAGATGAAGAAATGAAGTAGATAATTAAAAATTAATGTATTAAAATATATAAAGATAAAAGTTATTTACAAATATGAGATGATATGCTAGTAATATAAATTTATTTACTATCGTTGTATGGTTTGTTTTCTACTTAGCAGTAGAGATACCACTATACGGTAATTGGTTGGACAGCGGCTACTATATAAGCCGCTGTTACACGTGTAACTGGCATTCGAGGTTAGATACGGGTAGATACACTTGTTTAGTTGCGTGACCCATCCACCCACCCACGGTTTAGAAAATGTTAATATTTCAAAGATTAAAATGTCCGATATTTGACATTATATTAATTGTTTGAACGTGTGATAATATTTTCCTATTTTTCAGATTAAACAATTTTTTGTTGTTTAAGCGCATGAGTGAGTCGTAATTCATTTGATGTTTGCGATGAGTTATCGAGGATGGTTTCTGGGACACTTTACACGGCATACACCGCCTTGTGTTGTGATATTCATTCATGAGTGTTTGTTTAAGTGACGGACACACCATACCACAGTCAGTGGTGCTTTATTTATGCAGAAACCATTAGATTGAATGTATTGTATTGATATACATATTTAATACAAATAAATATAAGTGTATTACCCGTACATAACCACTCCTATACAGTCGGTTGTTATTATTTATATATAAATTAGAGGCTTATAAATTAGTTAGATGATAAATAATTTATGTTTGTCTGAAAGAATTGAAATAAAACATAAACTATAATATGTAAATCAACAAATGCCCGTCAATGGGTATATAAACAAATATATATAAGGACATATTATAATGAGTTATATAGTCTCATTTCTTTGAGGAAATCTAAAACAAGACTAAAATCTGTATCAAAGAACTCTTTCATAGTATTAACATTGTAGTACCTTTGACACATAGGATCAACAAGATGAGTTTGACTGTTAACAGTGCAAAGCAGGGTATACATGCTGGTAATTGCTCACCTTGTAATAAATATGAGCAAAGATAAGACGACCGCAGCAAGTATGTAATGCCATCAGGGATCAAAGTATGTAATTTCAGAGTGCTGTTGATAAGAATGCACAGTATTTTTTTTTAATATGCATACATGAAAGAAATGAAGAGACATGAGTTTTTACATCCTGGAAACACATCATATTAGGTTATAGTGTGACTGAAACCTCAGAGGGAAATGAGATGAAGGACAATTTTCTTATCGGGCATACCTGCGCCAGGGAGCAAAAACACTCGATGCAGAGGTCTGTATATCTGAAGTGTAAACTGCCGAGGTGACCTACTGAACCGATAAGAATCATCTATAGAATGTTGTTTAGTGGCTCACACACATTATACGTTATTTGGAGATGCCTCAGAAATGGGAAGGAATCCAGAAACCTACCCTACTCTTATTAAAGACTTAATTCCTGACCTATGGTTCTTTAATGTGTTCGGCAGACACTTTCATACACCGAACTACCCCATTTACATCCCAATCAGACGGACATGGCTTAGGGCAAGCGTCTTGTCCAAGAACACACTGACGAAACTTGGTGACCCCGGAGGTATGAATCCTGGCCCTCTAGATTTCAAGTGGACCTCGCTATCCACTGGGCCACACCAGCCCCTCATCAATATGAGAAATGAGTCCAGTCCGACATGCTATTACCAGGGCTCATCAAGTTACAGATTGCAAGTACAAACACAAACCTTTTTGTTTGTGGATCCTTTATGGTGCTTTACTGGTGTAGGGGGTTGGTCCTTCTGAAAGACAAAATTAGCATAGAGTAAATGTAATTGATATCCAATGTTTACAATTTATTTTCATACATTTTGTTTATATGTGTATGAGCTATCCAGCTGGCTTGCGGAACGTCGGTGGTTCTACCCAGGTGCCTGCCCGTGCACGAAAATTGCCCGGAGGGGCATCTGGGGTCTTCCTCCACCAGTGGAGCTGGAATGTCGCCATATGACCTTAGCTGTTGGTGCGACTATAAAATCCAATTCAATTCAATTATATGTGTATGCCCATTTTTTTCTTCAAAATAGTCTATATAATCTATAAACATATTCAAAATTACAGAAACACACAATGGTTCAGATATTACCAGTAGACTGATTTTTATGAAAAGCATTACTACAAGGTAGAAGTTGACAAAACTAACCAAATTAGGCGCAGTTACTCACCATGGCCATCTTATCCTCGTTTTCTTCATCCAGTAGATCATCTTCCTCTGCCTCCTTGACCGCCATGTTGGGACACCGGCGCTCCCTACACGCCTGTTTCTGCTTCCCGGTTCCCCCAAACTTGATCATGTCTCGACACGCAACACATTTGCCACAATCAGGTTGCTGGCATGCCTGGGGAATATAAAGGATAAGTAAATACAGTGAAGAAAATTATGACTAATGCAATGTGTGTTTTTTACATGATTATTTTAAGTCCAGCGGGTTTGGTTATGAATACTGATATTCGAAAATTAAGTAAAAACCACAAAAGCTGGTGACCCCTAGAAACTGTCATATCATGTATCTTCGAAGTTCCTGTGAATCAATTATCAGCAATGAAAACTGAAGGTTGTTTTACAGTTCATCAAAACAATTGAATGTTGTTTAACGGCTCATCAACACAGTATAGGTTATTTAGAGCCACCCCAAAGAGAGGGGAAGGATACATAGGAATCCGGGAACCGTGCCCTACTCTTATTATCAAATAGATTCCTAAGGTTCTTTAACATGCTCGGAGGATAGACCGTTACATGGGACCGCCCGGTATACGTCCCAACCCGACGGAAGTGGCTAAGGGAAAGTGTCTTGCCCAAGAACACACAGACGAAACTCAGTGGCACCATGGAGGATTGAAACCTGGGCCTCCGGTCACAAATCCCCCGCGCTACCAACTGCGCCACGTCTGTGAAACAATTATCAGCAATGAAAATTGAAGGTTGTTGTTTCACAGTTCATCAAAACGATACGCACGATAATAATGGTAAGTTACCTCACAAATACCACATCTTCGTTTCTTCAATTCACTGGCTGCCTTATCGTCAATCTGTCCACCAAACATACTGTCAAACATGGCAGTGACCAGAGGTGTGGTGGTTGCCATGGTCATGGTTGGGGCCTGCTTCTTAGCTGAACCCTTCTGATCCCGCCTCATTGCTCGCCTTTTCCCGAGCGTGACTCCCGCTAGCTTAATCAGCGCCCGCAGACACGAGGTTGTGACGATTAACTCCTCGTCATTATCTGCAGACTCATCATAACTTTGAACCTGAAAACATGTCAAATATTAACATATTACTGGAAAACACTAGCAGCTGCAATCTAGCTTTGTCTGATTAGGGCAGTCAACTAGCACGTTTAAAACTAGTTAACATATAACGTCCGATCTTTGCATGATTCAGAGTCCATACCAATTTATATTACAAGGGTTTTTGACGCTTTCAACAGTCAGCTTTTCTCAATCACAATCTTGTTAAAACTGATCCAGATAATGTACTCTGTGCACTAAATATCAGTGTTAACATAACTGTTATTCCAGTTCTGAAATGCAGTCATTTCAAGTTGGTAGATACGACTACAGGTCAAGGAAACATTTAGCATGTCGACGGGTGAACGTAAAACTAATGCAGCAATATATAAACAACCAGACACAAGTTTTGACATTTCTCCCAAAATAAACCTTATTTGTTTGCCAGTTCTGCTTTCAGTCATATTTCTCTTTTGTAAGGATTCCAATTTTAGACATTTAAAGGGACTTGAGGCGATCTGCAGGAATTGTGGATGTCTGTCCAAATATGTACAACTACCATAATGCCATAATAAATTTCTTGCTAGTTTATCATCCAAATTTATTTCAAAATAGGGGCAGGGGTGAATTATTTTCTTATTTTTTATTTTATAAGACAAATGGAATATTGCCTCGGCACAAGGCAAAAATAGTAACACATACTACTAGGTACTTCCAAGATTGAAAACATATTTTTAATACGGTGTTTCATACTTTCAGCCACATATTAATTTAAGAACTTAAACATTTTCAGATGATAAGAAATATTTCTTGTATATATTACAAAATATTTAAACTGCAACAGAGGATAGTATAGGTAGAGACGTAATAAACCACTACTTCTTAGATCCCTGTGTCATACTAGGCTACTAGCTTTTTTAAATCACAGAACATTTAACTGTTGGTGACACGACCTCTCTTTGGTACAAATGATTTTTTACAAGATAAACACAAATTGCAATCGGGTAGTTGTATTAAGTTTCAACACGGTCTTCATCACTGAAGACGCGCTGTGCAGTGACATCGTCTGCAACGAGAGATTCTTTATCTAATTTTCCAGATAGAAAATCGTTATAAACTTCTAGTCAAAATGCAATATCATCCGCAATATTACAGCCAAACCAGTCTCATAACTGCAACACCTTTTACCGCTTTAATGATACAAACACCAGAAATTGTGTACCTCAACACCAGGTTATTACGTTTCCGGGTTTCAGTGGACAGGTTTAAAACGTGGGTCTCGAAAACAGCAGTAAAACGCAAAAAAATGTTCGGAAAATCGGCATCAGTGTTTTTTTTGAAGAAATAAAAATTGCCGGAGCAGCATAAAAAAACAGGGGTGGGCGGGGAGGATAATCTTGCAATTAATTTATGATGGTCTAATGTGCTTTTATTTTATATAAATTAAATGTGCACTGAATAAGGCTTAGCAATAGATCTGGTTGAATTGTTGCTTCTTAAAATTTCAATCTCGTATACTAGACAATTCATGGTAAGCATTATTTCATGTGGGACTTCAAAGACACTGAGGTATGGGTGACCCGCATGGCTAATAGAAATCTATACAAACCTGATCAATGACAAACTGAGCATGTCTGAGAAGGGAATCTTCTGTATACTTAGCACATCCTGTTGTTGGGACGGTCGTCTGAAATATTCAGTAGAAAAAATCGTTTTAGTTTAGCATTGTGCTCTTCGACATCCAAGATGGTTGAAGGAACATGATTTCTCACCATACACCAAATAACTTTTAATAATAAATTCAGCACCTTCATTTTCGTAATGACAGAATTTAACATGTAGTTAAATACTGCTCATGTGAGATTGCCAACTCATGCCAAACATAAATTGTAGGTATTTTAACTTTTTTGAAGTACATCACATTCCCCTACCCTGCCAAATGAACGTAAAACTCCAGTCTTGCTTATTTACTCCAATTTTATTTAGTCTGTAGAGAGTGGAGAAACTAATGATCACCTGTATTTTATTGAGAAGGTCCTCATACGTAGCATCCGGTGTTTTACTGAGGAACTCAATCACGATCTTACTCATGTTGATCTTCTCCTGCATCATGTCCATAAAGGGGGAGTACGCGTCACTGCCCTTCATTAGGATGTACTCAGCAAATGCTGAAATAAACAATACGTACATGCATGTCCATGAAGGGGGAGTACGCGTCACTGCCCTTCATTAGGATGCCGAAATAAAGCTTGTATCAATCCAACCCCGGGCCTTCTTCAAGAAGTGAAAACGGGGTTGGCTGGGGTATGAAATAATACCGTAATTTCGGCTTAAAAAGTTTGCACATTTTTTTTTCTCAAAATTAAAACATTTAATAGGTAATTTGAAACATTTGTTCAGTAAACAATGTTTTTAAACACGTTTTATTGTCGAAATATCAGTTAAAAAATCCTGCTAATATAAGCTTCCCCATCGCTTAATGGCATTAAGGCGGGAACATGTAATGGTATTATATGTTATCCTAGGTTACACATCAGGGTTAGTTCAAGCATTTTAAGCCAGATCCCATCCAAATTATATGGTGAATTAAAAACTTTAAACATTAACCGCATATTTTAATCTAAATGATCGTATCGTCAAGAATTAGAACATTTTTTAAATTTTAGATTCTTCAAGAAAAAGTCTTGAGAAGTTTGTATGTATGGTGTTTTACGTCATTTTTACACTTTTAGGCCATATGACGTAAAAAAAAATTGTGGTAGAGGCAGACCACCCCATTTTTCCTGGGTAGAACCAGTACTGTATACCTCCCTCCATCCGTAAGATTCAACACTTTCTCACTTACAAGCTGAGCTCCCAGAGGGATTCAAACGTGCAGCCGTGAGAGGCAAGAAGGTTCACAACGCAACTGTTAACCCCTCAGCCACGGAGGCGCCGTCCTACTTTAAACGAACCAGATGTTATGTATTTGAGTATGGTAAATCTCGATGACCCTCAATCTGTCTCCCGATGCCTAAATAGGCTGATGAACAACTACAATTAAATTAATTCTGCAATTTCAAGAGCAAAGTTATTTTTTGGTCTTCCAAATGCATACCTGTACTAAATCCAATCAGAGCATTCTCTCCTCCGTCAAAGCCTGCCGTCCACCAGGCGTTGATAGGGCCCATGTTTTTAGTCGGAATACCTCCCTCTGAGTCGGGATTTTCATCATAAATCGGTTTTACGTAACCAGAGAAATACAATTCAATATTCTTCTCAATAAGGCCAGTGTCAAATGGACAGAGATGAGTGTTTTTGTCATAAACGCTGGAATGCAAAAATAATAGTTGAAAGATCATGTGTCAGAAGAGAGGATTCATTTTTAGAACTCAAGACTATATACAAATGTGACAAATGTTCAGGGATCAAATTCTTTTCTTTTTTCTATTACAAAATTTGCAAACTTGTGCCAAAATAGTCGACTCGCTAAACTTGCATGTGTACTTGTATTTCTCATCTGATATGGTTTCGCTGTTGGAAAGTGCAGTGTTAAATTTTTTAAACATTTAACATTTAATTCAACAGGCTGTCACCTTTGACCTCTGCCCAATGGTCACATTAAATCTTAATTTAGCTGGTAATATCTCCAATGTGTTCGCAAACATGTGTGAAAAAACAATCAGCAATCAGCTAGTGGTTCATTTGACCTGATGTGCATTTAATATAAACTATCTTCTGCAATATTCAACTAATACTCATATTGAATTCACAAGTAAAGAGCTTGCAAACTAAATATTTGCTTTTCATTCCCACAGAGACAGGAGGAATTGAATTGAATTGGGTTTTAAGGCGCACCAACACATGAAAAGGTTATATGGCACCTAACAGGTATGAACATGCCAGGCTCATCTTCCATGTACATCGAGATAAAATATGGAAAATGGGCCTAGAACCTTCTCACCCTGAACTGCAGAGTTGCTGTAAGTTCTATCGTAGAAACTCAATTTACGCTGGAGCCACGTTTATTTTTTTTCTGCCACTGCTCTTTTGATGCGAGCGTGATAGCACCTGAAACAATGCAGGGATCATGATGTAGACCTTAAATGAACATGAACAAAAAATGATAAATGAACATGAATTTGGGGGGATTCTACCCCTCTGCCTACCCCTCCAAAGGGATCTGCAGTGGCCCTATTCTTTGCCCCGTGACCAAACGGGGGCACCCGGGGCAGGAGGAAGCCAAGTGTAACAGCAGGTCAGGGCACTCGATTAGTGCCCTGCAGGTTCCTGAAGTTGTCTTAATGCCAATCGTGAAAACTCGGCCAATCTAGTCATTCTTCCTGATCATGCCTCGTGTATATCAACGCATAGGTATGTTCAAAATCTTGACATTTTGTTAGCCGGAAGACAACCGCACAAGCAAGAAAATCGGTAGAACCGACGGATGCTCCCCGAAATGACAATTACCCTCAACTTATCATATGGCCTTGTTTCACCCAGCAGTTTTCAATCTGCAGTTCCATCAGTAGTTTTTGACTTATGCTTCGGACAAGAATTACAAGTATAAAATTACAAAGGGCAACAACTCTAAATTTGAATGAAAATTGGTTGTAGATCTCTGCACTTCCTCTCATTGCCATCTATCGTGTGAAGTTTCATTGCAGTCCCATCAGTAGTTTTGAAGTTATGCTCCGGACATAACTTTCAAAAAAATAAATAGTGCACTGATGCTATATGAACAATATGGCCTTTAGGCACACCTGTTGATGTATGGTTTGGGTTTCATGATCGTTACTTACTGTACAGATTGTTTTATCACTGCTTTCATGTAAATAAGCTATAGATGGAGCAATCGGCTAAATGGCATTGCAAAACTTTGATGATAACTTTGATTTTGAATGCAAACTTCTTCTGGCGGAACTCAATATGGAATATACCAATATGGAAACCTTCGAGTTACATTTGAGCTATGCTTTGAAGAAGTGTACAAGATGTTGCGAATGGTGCATTTAGTGCATTTGAATGTAAACAATGACTACGTGTCCATTTCACAAGCTAAAACCTTCAACTTGAATGTCTATGACATACCTGAATTGTGTGATTTTGTGCTGGGGTCTCTCGTCATAGCTGTCCAGCTGATCTTCCTCTCCCGTAAACAGGGACAGTTTAGGGTCAGTCAGGGCCACAAACTCCTCAACCTGCGTATTATAGCAGAACAAGTAAGTATTAAAACATTCACCCCCGTGTGGTTCCGGGGCAAATAATAGGGCAACTGCAGATCCCGTTGGAAGGGTGGGCAGAGGGGTAGAACTCCCCCACCCCCCAAATTCATTTTATCATTTTATGATCATGTTCATTAAAGGTCTTCACCATGACCCCTGCATTGTTTCAGGTGTCATCTCGCTCAAATCACTAGAGCAGTGGCTGAAAAACAATAAACGTGGCTCCAGCGTAAATGGAGTGTCTACAATAGAATTTGCAGCAACTCTGCAGTTCTGCAGGTGAGAAGGTTCTAGGCCCATTCTCCACATTTTATCTCGAGGAGGATGAGCCTGCATGTTCATTCCTGTTAGGTGCCATATAACCTTTCATGTGTTGGTGCGCCGTAAAACCCCAATTCAATTCAATTAAAACATGCTTGAGAAATAACGCTAATTATGCTCAAGGTTTTAAAATACACTCTAGGCTAACATTTTAGTACACAATGATGACAGAATTGTAGAAATTTAACATAAAATTTATTACCGCATCTTCTGGCGGCCCTGCAAATGTTCGCAAGTCCGGATCATCAAGGAGCTGTTTGCATTGCAAACACTTGATCGGGACCTTAGTGGCGCTGGATAGAGTCTTATCTTCAGATTTTGGGCGCAGTTCTCTGAAACAGGATAGGAATTAAAATGTTTATGCTGATAGCAACTTACTTGGTAAAGACCAAATCTATTTAATATAAATATAAACCTTGTGAACATAATGTGATAATTTTTGACTGCAGTGAGTATTTACTCATCAGAATCAAAATGAACGAGTAACAAGGAACTCATTCAGAGTAAACAATTTCCTTAAATAGTTCACGCTTTCAAAATGAATGTAAATACATTTTAAAAGAAACAACTATTCTGATTAAATGGAAGTTTTGTAAAAACAAAAGAAACAATGTATACTTCTGATATAAATGTGTTTATTCGTGTATACACTGTATACTTCTGATATAAATGTGTTTATTCGTGTATACACTGTGTAACTGATATGTGTTTATTCGTGTATACACTGTATACTTCTAACTGATATAAATGTGTTTATTCGTGTATACACTGTATACTTCTGATATAAATGTGTTTATTCGTGTATACACTGTGTAACTGATATAAATGTGTTTATTCGTGTATACACTGTATACTTCTGATATAAATGTGTTTATTCGTGTATACACTGTATACTTCTGATATAAATGTGTTTATTCGTGTATACACTGTGTAACTGATATGTGTTTATTCGTGTATACACTGTATACTTCTAACTGATATAAATGTGTTTATTCGTGTATACACTGTATACTTCTAACTGATATAAATGTGTTTATTCGTGTATACACTGTATACTTCTGATATAAATGTGTTTATTCGTGTATACACTGTATACTTCTAACTGATATAAATGTGTTTATTCATGTATACACTGTATACTTCTGATATAAATGTGTTTATTCGTGTATACACTGTATACTTCTAACTGATATAAATGTGTTTATTCTTGTATACACTGTATACTTCTGATATAAATGTGTTTATTCGTGTATACACTGTATACTTCTGATATAAATGTGTTTATTCGTGTATACACTGTATACTTCTAACTGATATAAATGTGTTTATTCGTGTATACACTGTATACTTCTAACTGATATAAATGTGTTTATTTGTGTATACACTGTATACTTCTAACTGATATAAATGTGTTTATTCATGTATATGCTAACTTTCACAAGTGTATTTCCTAAACTGTTGTCTCCTGGATAATCATGTTTACTGGGTATTTCTATTTTTAATATTAAAGTGCATAAAATTTAAACGATGATCGATTATAGACTTTCATAATCGATCATCATAAGTAACTGATGATCGGTTACAACTGATTAATCGGTACATCACTAGCTCTCAGAATAGCCTTGTCCTTCAGACGGTCCCATGTATCAGTCTAATCCCACAAGCACGAGCTATAGGAATCTTATCAGCTGTTAAGAGTAGGGCATGGGTCCCAGTTTTATTTTTTTATCCCCACCGCCAACATATTCTTTATTATAAAACACCCCACTAAAAATGCTTTTACCCCAGTACCAATATATTAAAATTGTATGTCAATGAAATTTGAAGAGAACGGACCTATCGGTGACTTAGAAATCAGGCTAATAAAAAACTTCAACCAAGGTGCGATAAATGGACAAGAGTAACACTTATAGGTTATTAGATTTGTATTGGGATATATGCACGAGTTCTTTTGCGTATTAATATTGTGAGACTTTAGGAGCAGAATATTTATGCGCAAAAGAACGAGTGCATATATCCCAATACAAATCTAATAACCTTTTTATTGCATACGCATTTTTAATATAAAAACAAAGAATTAGAATAAAACAATAGGTTTTAACATTTAATTTTTATCAAAATAGTTTATTTGAAATAAACATATTGTTGTTACATCATGAGAATTTTCACAATGAAATCGACATTGTTTACGTCATGTGACATACCTTCTTCGACATGAACAGAAAATTGCACCAATCACAAACGAGTATACACATTACACACCCAATATGACTTTACGCACGTCAATATGGGCGAATATTGACGTTTCCTGTTACATTGAAAGTAAACTGAGCTTGTAAATGCGTATGCAATAATACATGTTTATGAGTCCCCTTCAGTCCTCTATCTATCAGTATTTTCAAGGCACAAAATTTGTATTGGCCGTTTATTGACTTAAATTAATTAATGAACTTTATTTTTCCTATTTTATTCAAAAGGTGGCTAGTGATAAAAATGGGACAAAACTTCAGTCACTATTATTGTCTCTGCATGAGTGCGAGTCCGATATTTACATTTTAGAATCAACATCCCCATCTTCAGCCTCGCTTTCAATTTTCTGCTTCTTGGCTGTTCCTTCTTCCTCCTTCTTTACATCATTATCTGCTGTGGACTTCCTCTTGATTGGTCTATGGAAATATTTTTGTTATACCAGTATATAAATATAGTGCATACAGTGTTTTTTTTGTGGCTGTTTCCAGTCGTTATGGGGTTATATCCCAAATGCCAAAACATATATTTTTTTTCCAATTTTGAGACAAAAACTCCCAACTGAAGATTTTTTTATTTTAATCACGTGGCTAAGAGAAATGGCTGAAAGTTTCTCTGTGATGTCAGTTTACCTTAATATATTGTGATAAATTATTGTTCAGAACAAATTTGGTTTTTTTTCATAAAAAGTTTTAGGGTCGGCCCCTTAAAAATAAGGTTGGTCGGGCCACCGGAAACTTTTTTTTTTTTTGGCCTTACAGTGAACTATAATTGAAATGTTCAACGAAAGATCAGAATTTCTTTGTGAAAGTAAAATTCATTATCGCTAAATATGAATAACTAACTTGGAACTAGGCATGGGTATCGTTGGAATTATCGCGATATATATTATTTCAACAATGTGTGTAGTATAACGGCGAAAATGTCAAACAAGGTTAGTAGATTACATCAATATTTTACCATATATCAATTATAACAAGTCTATTTCGGTCATTCTATGGTCTTTTCCCATATATTCCGGTGTATTTCGGTAAATAGGTCTATTCCGGTGATTCTATGCACCGGTAGATTACACTTCACGTATTAGGAAGCTAAACCTAGAAACTTGAACACATGAACTTTAATTGAACTTACTTATAAGCAACACTAAACAGCATTGTCATACTGCAAAGAAAATTCTCAGGATTTCATTGGTCAATGTGCCGTAGACATGAGCCCATGTCTACGTCTCGAGACGTGAACATAGGACGAATTCCCCGTAGGTACCCCATTACTCAAATACACAAAAACAAAATGGCAACGATAACCTTGCCGATTCGTTTTGGAAACCGCCGATTGTTTCCTTCCTATAGCTTTTCTGCGCTTTCCACTGTGTGTAAAAGTCTGGAATAATCGTAAGTGTATTTTTTTGGCAATTTTACAGAGAATAAAACATTAACATAGTGACAAAATACGTTTATTTTATTAAAATATCCGCCAAATTTAACGACGTTAGAGCGATGACGTCACGAAAGTAAACAACGTCTAGTTAGAGGCACGTTACGGAGAAATTGGCGCAATAAAAATGAAATCGTGTTTTTGGCTGTTTTTTTCTTAAATAAATGGTTACAACTTTGAAGTATGACAAATTTGTTATTAGGATTTTTGACAGGGAACATGGGTGAATATAATTTCCAGGCAGGGAATGTGAACCCATGTCCCCTGTCAAGAATCCTAATAACTAATAGTATTAAAAGTTCAGTAGACATTGTTTTCACTAGATTTTTATCTGATTGCCAGTTTTTCTATTCTATATCATAGTGACATGTTTTGAATCATGCACTTCAGGGCCCGCAACATTATATATCAATCTAATTGCAAAAGACGATCAGTCTTAATTATTTTATACAGACCATTTATGGAATATGAGTATCAGTCATAGTTCAGGAATTAAGAAATCCAAATATAAGAATATGTGAATGTAGTATTTTTTTCTATATATGAAAGAATGCGACACGGTTTTAATTATGCGCGCCGGGGCCGGCTTTACTTGATAGCAATTGGTAACCTGCTATAAATGCACGATATCACAGCTGGAAATGGAACCAGTGTGATCTTAAAATAAATAATCGAAAAATAAACATGTCACCGACTTTTTGCAACAAAACGCGAGTTTTCACCGCCTGATCGTGGCCTTTAACGGAAATACCGAGCGTATCGGTACAGGCAGAGCGTATTATAATACATATTATTTATAACTTGTACCATAATATACAGGTATATCGGTAATACCGTGCACTTGGAACACAAAATAACAGAAGTGAAATAACTGATTCGCAATGCTAATGAAATGTGGTGGATGTCAAGGTCATTCAGCGTCAACGTTCAATCAAGTGAAAACTTTCTATTAAAATCACACACAAATTGATTTAAAAAATAATACTACGATTATTTCACTGCGGGGTTTGAGGATCGTCTGACTAAATATTATTTGTGAAGTGTTCATTTTGACAATCGGCAACAATGATCAAAGAAAAATAAATCTGGAAAAATTGAATTTTAGTACTTACACTTTTGCAAACATAGACATGATGGATGGTTGAGCCCCGTTACTCGTCTTCCTGCTTTTCTTCCCGTTCCTTCTTCCTTTGGGGGAATCTTGAAATGTAATATTTAAATTACAGACAATATGACAGTTGTGTTATAACACACTGAATGTAGAAAGTTGGATATATTAAAACATTTGTTTGGTACTTTCATTGAGGCATACAGGAGGTAAATCACTGTGGTATTCATGCCTGGTGCAGTTGAAAGGAGTTCCCAAATATATAATCCCCATTTTTTTTTGTGATAAAAGGCATTTTTGTGTACTTAAGGCCTGTTTTTCTGGCTGAAATGACTTTATTGACTTGTTTGTGAGAGCTAAGAACCAATTGCATGGTTGTATGATGATTTTATTTATCAACTTGGAAATTTTGAAAGTGAAAGTAGAACACATTTAAGAGGTGCCGAATGAATGCAGTTTGTTCACGGTGTCAACAAAGGTCAGAATTTTATTTTCTTATATGCCAAATGACCCCTACTATTCTCAGCAGTTTTCTAGAGAGGCAGGTCTCATGACTAAGAACATGTAAGTGAATCTTAGTTTGAACTTCATTTTGAAAAACTAGAAAGCTTGGAATATATTGTACAGGACTCAATGGGATTTGTTTTACTTCCGGTACACCTTTACATGTTTTTTTCCAAACACAACTGTATTTTGACGTGAATTATGAGTATGCAAAAATAGAGGATCTTACATAAGTACTCATTCATTATTGAATTTATTAAACGAGTTGGCAAAATGATATAATGCGAGGCTCTTGCCGAGCATTATATCATTTTTGCTAACGAGTTTAATAAATTCAATAATGAACGAGTACGAATGTTAGATGCTATTTATCACATAACTCACATGTCGACTTTTACTGCATTTTGCCTGTCGCTTTAACATGCGAAACCGACATAAACCATGGCAATTGGATCATTCATTATCGACTTTTTTTGACAGCGCGTACTAGGTTCATTTACATAGTTATATAACTAGTTGTATATTGAAAATATAGAATGGTGTTATTCCACTCCCACGTCACAAGTTATGTGATAAATATAGTTATTGTTCTGTTAGGTTCGAATTTGAGCATTTAATGTTACACCCAGCCAATCTTAGAATGACATTATGAGAGACCAATTTATTTACACGGATTGTAACGGAAGCTCTCTGAACTTATTTTAATCACTTTTGATGGCTTCCTGGGGAGAACCAGTACTTAGCAATGCAGATAAAGTGTCTTGCTCAGGGACACAACACATATGGTTAAGGCAGGGATCGAACCCACGACTTTTATATCATGGGTCCAACATTCTACCACTAGACCAGTGCTCTACTAAAGACCCAATTGTTGTTCAGGAATGTAACTTTTAGCACTTTGAGTCATTCCATAATAAGGAAAAATAAAATTCTGAAGTTGGATACATCCATTCAAGTTTCATAACTATAGTGCAAGTTCACTGTTCTTGTAGACAAGTCATTATCCCTCCAAAGAGAAATACAAGGGCTGGTATACCTGTATTATCTTCATCCGGTGACACTTCCATGTCTTCTCCCTGCAGTCAAAAATGTGTATTAATGTACCATGTTTTACTGCATGTTAATACACTTTGGCCGTTTTATTATATAAAACAACTGTATTCTTATACTGTAGATCCAGAAAATATATTCCACTTCCCTAAACATTCTAATCAGGGATCAAATTTAATATTTTTAGCCATTTGCTAAAAAAAGCAAGTGCGAAGGTTTTGTACTTGTTATTTTAATCAAGGTACTTGCATTAATAATTTAAAACCTCGATTGAATTTAGAAGAATTGCTTTATATATATAAATAAGGCCATTTTCACACTCAGCCAGGATGCAGGAATGTAATTATACTTACTACTTATATCCAAGTTAAATACATATTTTCAGCGAATAAATGTAGACCGAGACCTAGTTGGTTTCTTTTATTACTTGAAGAAATTAGCAAACTGTGCTAGTATTTTCTAATTGCAATCTGCAAAACTCTACTTGCATTATCAAGTAAATAAGTGATAAATTTGAACCCTGCTTATGGACATCCTACAAAAGCAACTAACAGTCCCAATTTGACAAGAAACCCACTAGTGCGGGTGAGGCTCTACCTACAAAAACAACTAACTGCCCCAATCAGACAAGAAACCCACCGGTGCGGGTGAGGTGCTAACCCATTCAGTCTACTGCGCTATCCACTGTGCCACAGCACATCAAACAAAAACAATAGGTCAATGACCTTGAAGCTCTACTGATAGGTTTTTGATAGCTAGATCAGCATTCCTGTAAAGTTTCATGAAAATCCGTCAAGTAGTTTCAGAGGAGTAGTCACTACAAGTTTTCATTATATAAGTCTATATAAACAAAGATGGCCGCTGGCGGCCTTGTTTAACGTCGCATCAAAATAATTTTCGACAAGGATCAACATCATTCCATACTGATCATTTTAGAAAAAGTCCCATATCAATATCACTTACAGTTTTCAAGAAGTACTCACTACAAACTTTTTGAAAATCTATTTTTAGCTGTGGCGGAATTTCTGACCAACCTGAAATGTTGCTAGGATCATTTAGACATCAAGAGCAACATTCCTGTGAGGTTTCATGGAAATCCGTCGAGTATTTTCAGAGGAGTAGTCGCTACAAGTTTTTACAAAATAACTCTTTATGTAAACTAAGATGGCCGCTGGCGGCAAATCAAAACAATTTTCGACAAGGACCAACATCATGTCATGCTGATCATTTTAGAAAAAGTCCCATATCAATATCTCTTACAGTTTTCAAGAAGTGGTCGCTACAAACTTAATTTTTAAAAATCTATTTTTAGATTTGGTGGCCATCTTGGATTTTACATGAACATGAATTTTTGCTAGGATCAACTAGAACATCATGGGCAACATTTCTGTAAAGTTTCATGAAAATCCATTCAATAGTTTTAGAGGAGTAGTCGCTACAAAAAAAGGTTTACGGACAGACAGACGGACAGGACATTCTAACATTTATAGTCTATATTGACGAATTAATGCAAATTTGATAGCCAAATAAACCCAAATTAGCCACATAAACCCAAAATTGGACATGTTTTATGTGACTAATTGGCTCCTTACTCTAATTAACCCTAATGAAACAGAGTCCAAATCTGAAGTGACTAGACACCTAACTACCATTTTGTGTGCTCGGACAGACGAACGCCGCACCACGGCATAAGCTCTGCTGATAGAGATCAGCAGAGCTAAAAATGAATTCTTAAATACAATGTACCTCTTCCTTAACTTCCGATTTGTCAAGTTTGGCATCACCTCTCTCATTTTCTTTCTCTCCATTCCCAATATCGTCATGACAACCATTCCTTCCATTTGCTTCAGGACTGTTGGATTCTTCTGTCATAAACACAAATGTATATACAGCGATTTTTTCAACCTTTTGGGAATGGTACCGGTACCCATTCAATGTAAAAATTTGCGTCGTTTTTTTCTTAAAGTCGGAATTTTTCACTATCAAACAAAAGCAATATTGTATGCTTAAATACTTTGCAAACACATTACTATGTATACATTCTCTTGTATATCATTACCCTTTGACACCTAAAATAATATATTTCTCCCCTTCTTCTGTTTGACGTTTCATCAGATTATTAAAAAAAAAAAGAGAAAAAAAGGGGATTTGGATTTATTTTACCACTTATAAATTAAATTATTTCGGTACCACTTATAAATTAAAGGGAAAAAAACAACACTGGTATAGAGAGAGAGAGGACCTTTATAAGTTTTGTTTGTTTGTATGGTGTTTTACGTCATTTTCAACACATGTAAGGTTAGTCGATTTCTTTTTGTGGTGGAGGCAGACACCCACTTTTCCTGGGTAGAACCAGTACTGTACACCTCCTGCCATCCGTAAGAATCGACACTTCCTCACAAGTCGAGCTCCCAGTGGGATTCGAACCCGCAGCAGTGAGAGGCGAGAAGGTTTACAACGCAACGTCGTTAACCATTTGGCCACGATGGCACAAGTGCTTTATTTGTTATCGAATTATAAGAGTTGGCAAATATGATGATGCGATGGATTGCTGAGCAAATATGTTTTGCCAAAGAGTTAAATTACTTCACAGGGCATTTCTATATTATGTAACAGAGGTCAGTAAAAGGCCTCTTCCCAATTCTCCAATTGAAAACTTGACTGTTTTTTCCAATGTGGCAGAACATTTTCCCAATCAGAAAGCAGCAGTATCTCAGAATTTGAAAAAAAATAACACTTAATTCTGCAATATGTTTTTGTCTATTAGGTCAGTTCTGGCTGAGGAGTCCGTAATTATGATAAATAATGGATGAAAATATAAATAAAGCATATAAGTGTTATATTTACTTAATAATTGATAAGTTTTACATATTTCCCAAAATTAGAAATTTTGCGCTTCGATAGAACCTACTTTTTATTAAAATATAAATGTTGCCCAAGTTGCTAAAACATTTGGCTAAAGAAAATATACATGGTTTAGCCAATGTCGCTGAACAATTTTTAGTCCAATGAATAGCCCAGAAATTCTTCAGTGGTGGGTTTGATTATCAGAAATCATTCACTAAATAGAAAGGTTGTTTGTTTGGTGTTTTACGTGTTTTTCAACACATGTAAGGCCAGTTTTTTCAAGGTAACAAGTCAATTTAAAGGCAATTTACTATGGTTTATTTTGATTAAGTTTCTCTAGTTTTTCTTCGTCAAACAACGACGACAACAGCAATTCGTCAATATAAAGGCAGACCACCCACTTTTCCTGGGTAGAACCAGTACTGTACACTTCCCGCCATCCATAAGAATCGACACTTCCTCACAAATAGAGGTAACATCAGCTCTCTTGTGAAAAAATAATACTCCTTCCATGTCACAACAGGATTCCTGATCCATAAAATAAAAATGTTTATGCTTAAATTTTCCAGGGCCGCAGTAGCTCTGTGGATAGAATGTTCAACTCTGAATCCGGATGGCGTCAAATATGTTACTTTAGTAATGTCCTTTGGCATTGTCCCTTGCCTCTGTCATATGGGTTCGAAACCCACTGGGAGCTCGATTTTGCCAAGTTATGAGCTAGGTGAGGTTGCACGTTAAAGTTTATGAAAAGGGGGCATAACTCTGCCAAATTGAAAGTCAAAGTTATTGGACATGTGTAACTATATTCCTTCGGTTAAGATTAGTATGTGTGTGAAGTTTCATGAACATAGGTCAAACAATTTTCAAGTTATGGCCAGTTATGAGCTTGGTTTGGCAGCAGGTTAAAGTTTTATGAAAGGGGCATAACTCTGTCAAAATGAAAGAGTTATTGGTCGTGGGTAACAATATTCTGTGTGGTAAGATGAATATGTGTGTGAAGTTTCATGAACATAGGTCAAATAGTTCTTAAGTTATGGCCAATTATGAGCTTGGTTAGGTTACAGGAAAGGGGGCATAACTCTGTCAAAATGAAAGTCAGAGTTATGGGTCATGGGTAACAATATTCTGCGTGGAAAGATGAATATGTGTGAAGTTTCATGAACACAGGTCAAATACTTCTTAAGTTATGGCCAGTTATGAGCCTGGTTAGGTTGCAGTTTAAAGTTTTATGAAAGGGGACAACTATGTCAAAATGAAAGTCCGAGTTATTGAACATTTGTAACAGCATTCCTTGGGTTAAGATGAAGACATTTGTGAAGTTTCCTGAACATATGTCAAATACTTTTCAAGCTATGGCCTAGGTTAGTGTGGTGGGCGACGACGGCGACAAAGTGATCCCTACGTGTCTGCCATGCTACGCAGGCGACAAAAATGACGTAAAACGTCATTCAACCGACCATCCATCGCATGGATACGTAAACCGTGTGGATTTAAATCTTATCTTGAATAATTATCTGAAAAACAGTGGTGTTGATTAGAGCTAAAATGCAAATTTGTAGTAACCCGACTGACTCTCAATAGAAATTTCTGGTAGCCCAGACATCAACTTCTGGTAGCCTGCGGACTCCGAGTATGTGATTTGTCCGGCCCTGCCACACTCTTGGGTGGGTCGAAATGACCTAAACAATCTGCTGATGACCTGTTAAACAACTTGATTTACCTTTAAATTTTCCTGTTTCTTTTTTTTTCTCCCCTTCGCCAAGGTCAGTAGTCTTCAAAAATGAATCAAACAACTGATCAAGTCTCTTAAAATAGCCTTTCTGTAATAAAAATACAAAAATTCTAAATGTATTTATAATTATATATTTACATCTACTTGTAAAGAATATAACAGAATAACGTTTACTTTCCGATCATGGGCCATCTCTGGCATAGACATTACAATGTAAACATCAACATAAATACAAACAAAAGCTTCATTTTGATTAGTTTTTAACATGAATCATTATATAACTATCTACTTCCGTTTTACTAACAGGGCTTTTTTCCACAAAATTGGGAAGAGGCCCAGGCCTGTCCATTTTGGGGAAAAAGAACGCGCTTATTTCTCATTTTGGGGAAAATACAAGGTTTCATAAATTAAGTAAATATGACATTAATACACTTTATTTATATTGCCATCCATTATTTACCATTATTATTAACTTTTCCAAGTCGGAATTTACTTAGCAGCCAAAAACACACTGCAGAATTCATGCTTTTTCTCAAATTCTGAGAAACTGCTGTTTTCCGATTGGGAAATATTTCTGCCACAGTTGGGAAAAAACAGTCCAATTTTCTGTTGGGAAGAGGCCCTTTACAGGCCTCTGTTATATAAGGTAAAAAAGCCCTGACTAATCACATCACTAAAATACGACCGTCATATAGCCTAAAATGTGCTGGAAAATGACGTTAAACACCAAACTGTAATGCTACATAGGAATGAATGATACGCTGTAATGCTATGCTTATATGAGTGGCAAACAGCCAAATAGTACCTCCGTTATCGTTTCCTCGCTGAGCTCATTTTCTACCTCGCCGACTTTCTCCTTCAGGTCCTCGGACATGACATCCCCAAACAGGCGGAACTTCTTCTTCCAATAACCCTGAATGGCAAGAATTGAATTGGGTTTTATGGCACAAAACCACTTGAAAGGTTATATGGCGCCTAACAGGAAAGAACATGCCAGGCTCATCCTCCATTTAAATTCAAAATAAAATATGGAGAATGGGCCTAGAACCTTCTAACGTGCAGAGTTCAATCAGTTCTCAGAACACACCGAGTTGCATCATAATGGCATGACGGGACGTAATACCAGAAAGTTATGTCATGATAGAAACAACCAAATGAAAATATGAATGAAGCATTCTGAATGGTTCAGTCATAAAAATTGGACCAATGAAACTAGTTAATTTAAAACTCATTACATTCTCAGAACTCACTGCAGTTTTACTTGACATTGAGTAATGAGGTTCTTGAAACCAGAAACACGTAATTCTAATAATAAAATAATTCTAAAATTATTTAATAGACTTCTAAATCTGGTATCCCTAAAATTTATCAAAATTGTCATATGAAATAAATTCTTGGCATTACTTGTCATTTTGTTTGTTCTGGATCAGCTCATTTTGTTTGTTATGGATCAGATTCAGCAGCAACGCAGCTAGTTATCTAAAGGTCAGCAAAAGAAATATCTATCTCACCTTTTGCGTAATATCCCCATCCTTAAGCTCTCCGTCCAAGCATTGCAACCTGAAAAACAGTATCAACTATTCAACATATACATTGTTTTCAGGCTAACTCAGCAGGCAGCAGCTATGCCATCTAGTATGAAAGCCAACCATAAATACTAGAAGACCTAAAAAAGCCAGGCCAGTACGCCTCTACCTCCCATTACCATAAATTAAAAACAATTAATACAATTATACATTATAGAATCGCTCGACTTTTGTCCTGTTTGATTGTATTTGGGCCAATAAAATACATACACGTATGCTGAAATGTAAATTGTATTCAGGCCAGCAACATTACAGCCGGGCCAGCAATATTTTGAAGTTCACTGGCCCACCACTCAGTCGGTGGGCTAGTGGTTTGAAAAGTTTTTCGTGACGACTGTCATAACCATCATAATATATATCATAATATCATAGAACTACCATTATCTATTATAGATGGTATTAAATTTATTTTGGGACAGTATTAATACAAAAAAGCCTCATAATATAAGTTGTACGTTTCACATTTCAAAAAAAAAAAAATTCTGACCCTATTCTTTTAAAGCATGTATACAGGAACCACTCAAGTTTTTTTATTTTGCCTAAGTAATAGATAGAAGAGTAAAATAAAAAGCACTATAATTCCCTATTAAAGACCTTCAAAATAATATATTATAAATGCAGTTTAGCTTTCCTTTTGTCTTAATAAAAGAACTACGCATAACAAACAAAAATGGTGCATTTTTCACCTCGGCATTTCGTGACACCAGGGAACGAATAAAAAGGGCTAAAAATGCGAAAAATGCAATAAAAACTGAAGGTATAGGGGGTTAGGCACATTTGTGAATCCAAAACTCAATGGTGCGTATACCTAAATTAGCCCCAGGAACGCCCCTGGACACTCTGTATATTAAAACAACTAACTTTTTGAAAGTTCAAATAAACAGTATTGTATTTATTTTGAAAATGGTATATTGCAATGTACATTTACTTCAAGTTTTGAAAATGGCCGAACCAGCCTAACTCTAACTAGTCTATAATGCTGTTGCACTCGTAGTCTTTAAATTGTTTGTTTGCTTTTATTTGCGTTTTTTTGTTTTTGCCTTAATAAAAATTCAACTCCGGTACCGTACCCCACACTATTTTAAGTAGCATGACAAGTCTGTTAAATAATTTTTCAGTCAGTGCATAATTTATACTGATGACCCTCATTGATTTGACACTTGTACATGTAAATACTCCCTTTGCATCGCTGACTAGGGTAACTGGACTTGTATCTATATTGCAGGAAATACAATCATGGAAAAAATAATTAAAGTAAGATTTGGTCGAAAATCCAGAAAAAGATACACTTAAATCCGGCCCCTTAAATCCAGAGAGCAAACGAAAAATCCAGAGACAATCATATCATACAGGCTAAATAATAAACTGTAAGCGCATTTCAACTGATTTGTAAACATCCGATATTTTTGTGCATTCTCATTCAATCTGCCAATTTCAAAAAGTAAGAATCAACACTTTCTCACTTACAAGTCGAGCTCCCAGTGGGATTTGAACCCGCAGCTGTGACACGCCCCGTTTGGTCACGGGGCAAAGAATACGGCCACTGCAGATCCCTTTCGAGGGGTAGGCAGAGGGGTAGAATCCCCCTAAATTCATGTTCATTTTATCATTTTTTGTTCATGTTCATTAAAGGTCTTCATCATGATCCCTGCATTGTTTCGGGTGCTATCTCGCTCGCATCAAAAGAGCAGTGGCAGAAAAACAATAACGTGGCTCCAACGTAAATGGAGTTTCTACGATAGAATTTGCAGCAACTCTGCAGTTCAGGGTGAGAAGGTTCTAGGCCCATTTTCCATATTTTATCTCGATGTACATGGAAGATGAGCCTGGCATGTTCATGCCTTTTAGGCGCCATATAACCTTTTCATGTGTTGGTGCGCCTTAAAACCCCAATTCAATTCAATTCAAACGCAGTGTCTTTACCATCCTGGCCAGATGCACATGTATAATTTCCAAATTAAAGCACAAACAGCAACAACCGAGATGCATCCTCGCAGACTCTGGCAAAGTTTGGTAAAGATCGGATGCCAAATGAAGGTGCCGTAACAACTGTAACGAGTATCGGATAAAGCGATGTGTGTTCTACTTCAAAACCGTTGCACTTTGACAACCTTGACAACCCACTTTTCTCATTCAGATTATGTTTAAAATTATGACAAATATACAACCTCTCCTTAATGTCAACAGCTATCTGCTTCACTTCTGCGATCCTTCCCGGCATTTTGTTAAAACCTTCACGATTTTTCAGAAATATAGTTTGCTGTGCAATTTTTATTTGTTTGCGCTTTCCCGCAAAATAATAGACTTGCCTAGTTTGTGGAGGTGTAAGGCGGAGGTAAGTATGACCAAATGATAAAAGCATACAACCTTATTTAAAATAGTTGGAATTTATTAAGGAATCATTCAGGTTGTCTGTACTTTATGCGATTTATTTATTCATTCTACGACAAAATATCGAAATTCAGGAGTGAAAAAAGAAAAAAGTGGTACTTGCATAACCCTAATATTTAATGGACTATTCTAACGGCGCGCTGTTAAACGGTGACAGTATGAGAGAAACACATGTGTACTATTTATATATTAACCCGCTAAACACGATTTACCGAAACGGACAAAATGGACCGGAACGGAGCTGAAACACCGGAACGGAGCTACGATTCACTCGGAAAATCAAAAAGAGGTCATTTATAAATTGAAAAGATTCAGACTAGGAACTTTAGGCAGATATATTAGTTTTTTAGAATAAATCTGAGCGTTACTTTTCAGTCTACTTTTGATATGACTGACATGAGAGAGATGCATAAATAACGCGGTATGTTTTACCAACGGACGTATTTTATTAAAAAAAAAATCCAGTTATGGATAATATGAACTAAGGTCAAACTTCGATGCGAGCACTGCAATCAATTGAAAGCATATAGACTGTGATTAAAAAATATATGTTAGATAAAACACAGTTGTAACATATATTTCGAAAGTAAACTTTAAACAGATACAAAACAACGAAAGAAAATACAAATAACTTGTCAAATTGAAAGCATCTCAATAATGAGGTCCTTTGGAGCAAAAGGAACATGACCGTTTATTTTTGGGGAAAAGGAAACAATGTCTGTTAATTTCAGGGAACAAGATAACATTGACATACTTTTAGGGAGCAAGGGAACATGAGTTTATAGGAAATACAATTCTAACATCTAGATGTAATCAGGGCTCTATGTCATTTTCGTCCCAGTTGTAATATATAAAATGAGTGGGTGGGTGGGTGAACAAAACCTGCTTTGTTCAATTCTTATTAATTGTATATCAGAGTTCAACTTAGGCATTGTAAACAAATATGTGTGATTAGGGTAACCCGACCGTACCTATATTTTCTGGTGAAACCTAGAAATGTTTTCCAATTTACCAGAAACATATTTATGAACATAAATCCGTACCTATCCTACCTACTTTTTTCTGGCATGTTACTCTAAACCTGGGATGAAAATTGAAATATAGGGGCCTGCCTAAACATGTTTGGCCTTATTACGGAATTATAGCTCACCAATACACGCGTGCAATCTATCAGACTCCCAACTTTCGGAATTCAGAATTCAGCAGTACAACAAACTTTGCATTGTCACCATTCTGTGTTTGGGTTTGAGTAGGCTCCAGTGGGGAGAGAAATGGTGGCAGGGAGCGCGCCTATATAAATCGTCAACCTCGAATTGCGGACACCTTTTTAAAAACCTGGATCAATACCCTGTATTGACTAAATAAATTCCAGACCGCCCTGCCCCCAAGTGAGGCACTGCATGTTTTATGCATAGTTATAATCAATTAGTGACATTTAAAAAAATCATTGTGAAATGTGTCCGCATTATGTTTTATATGTGTTCCTCTAATGTATGCACTCCTCACTAGCCCACAAACACTTGTTTGTAATATTCGGTAATGGAAAAATTGGATAAGTTCTATACCAAGAGTGGCCGTAGCATGTGTGCTGTCGCTGGTCGATGCGATGGTAAGAGTAAGATGCGATGGTAAGACACCGCAATATACATTATATACACTGGATACAAAGGATAGACGACTCTTTTTGAGGTGACATTTAGTGTGATGCAGCGCTTCCATAGTGTAAATCTCATTTCGCCGTTCCAGTCCAGTCTGGTGTTTCATCTCTGTTCCAGTTTGTTGTGTTGCGGTAAATCTTACCACTGGTCCTTAATTATGTCATTATACAAAAAAATCATGTTTTTAAATTCTATAATGGGGTCAATTTTACAATCATTAAAGTAGATATCCCGCCAACAGCCAAATTTGTACACCGTTTCTAAACCTACTGCTTGAAAAGTTTTCGAGGATGTCGAAGACGCAACTGCTCTTTTTACCAAAACTCTTCACGATATAGCTGATCAAACTATTCCAAAAACCTCTGCAAATCCTAAACGCCCACATAAACCATGGTACGACGATGACTGCAAAAAGGCAGTCAGCGATCATAAAGCTGCATTAAATAATTTTAACTTGCGGCCAACTCAAACAAATTTAGATAACTTTAGAGTTTTTCGTGCGAAAGCCCGTCGTACTATTAAGGATAGCAAGAGGAAATCCTAGAGATCTTACGTCTCAAGGCTGAATTCTCGCTCATCATGGGACATGGTCCGGAATATAAGCGGTAAAGGTAATTCTAGTTCTGTAAATCATCTTAAAACATATAATGGAGATATAACATCTGTCAAAGATATTACAAACACTTTGGCAAAAACTTTTTCAAAAACAAAAAATTCTTCTAAAAATTGTCAACCAAATTTTCTAAAAAATAAGAAACTAAATCAACAGAAGAAGCTGAACTTCAAGCTATCGTTATTCCACGTTATTCCAGTCCCCAAACCTGGAAAGGATCATACGGACCCAATAAATTATCGCCCAATCGCTTTAACGAGTTGGAACGAATGATTAATGAGAGACGAGTTTGGTACCTGGAGTCCAACAAGCTGATAACAAAGTATCAAAGTGGATTCCGGCGCCAACGAGGCACAACAGACAATCTCATTCGATTTGAATCGTTTATTAGGGAAGCTTTCATAAAAAGAACATCTAGTCGCTGTATTTTTTTACTTGGAGAAAGCTTATGATACTGCATGGAAGTACGGTATTATGAATGATCTTCATGACCTTGGTCTTAGAGGCCGATTACCCATTTGTATAGAGAAATTCTTAGATGATAGACAGTTTCGTGTCCGAATGGGTTCAACCCTCTCTGATATGCATGCACAGGAGATGGGTGTGCCACAGGGCAGCATACTCTCTGTAACCCTGTTTAATATCAAATTAACAGTATAGTTAAATGCACCAATCCTGGTGTGGATTGCTCTCTATATGTTCACGACTTTGTTATATGTCACCGTGCAAAAAACATGAACACTATTGAGAGACAACTGCAACAAGGTCTAAACGTCAGACCTGGTAGGATGAAAATGGTTTTAAATTTTCTAAATCTAAAACTAAGTGTATGCACTTTTGTCAACTACGTAAACATCATGAATGAATGAATGAATGAATGTTGTTTTATGGCACGTCGACACATAAATAGGTCATATTGTGCGCAAAAATTGATGAAAAATGAAGTATTATTTAAAAATAAGTGTAAATATATAAAGATAAACTATTAAAAAAAATAAGGGATGATAAGGTGTAATATAAACTATGTAATGTAAATCAACAAATGCCCGTCAACGGGCATATAAACACGTAAATATATATAAGAACACATTATAATGATTTATATAGTCTGATCTCTTTTAGGAAATCTAAAACAAGACTAAAATCTACAGTATCAAATAACTCTTTCATAGTATTAACATTGTAGTACCTTTGACGCATAGGATCAAAGTCTACGCATTCCAATAAGATGTGTTTGACCGTTAACGGTGCAAAGCAGGGTATACATTCTGGTAACTGCTCACCTTGTAATAAATATGAATGAGTATAACGTGTATGCCCTATCCTGCACCGGGCTAGGATAACTTCCTCTCGACGAACGGGTCTACTAGAAGAACGCCATTCTCCGAGTAACGGTTTAATTGAATGGAGTTTATTGTTAACTGACAAATCCCAAGCGGTTTGCCAAGAGCTACGAATATATGTGTTAATACAACTTTTAAAATCAGTATAAGGTAAATTGGTATTAGATATATGTTAATCTAATGCTGTCTTAGCAGCACTATCAGCTCTATCATCACCACGTATTCCTACATGGCTTGGAAGCCAGCAGAAAATAATAACATTATCAATTATAAGAGAATTGTACTTTTCTAAAAGTTGAAGCACAACTGGATTATCATGTTTCATATTACCCAGTGCTTGAAGAGATGAAAGGGAATCAGAAAATATTACAAAATGGTCATCATCAGATTCCTGAATATAATTTAAGGCAAGTTCAATTGCCTTAAGTTCAGCTGAAAAGATAGAGGCCTTGTCAGGCAGGCGGCTCTTTATGCTGTGTTTGTGAACAGCTGCTGCAGCTACCTTATCTCCATCTTTAGAGCCATCTGTGTAGATATGTTGAAAGTCACTTTATTTCGATATAATTTCATTAAATTTGCTTTGAAAGACAGTAGGGTCTGTACTGGATTTGTTATTATTACAAAGATCAAAAATAATTGTTGGAGTTTCCAAAGTCCACGGTGGAACTTGTGGTACTTTGTATTTGGCAATCAAATTTAGGTCGATTTCAGTGTCTCTTAATTTTGGTTTAATACGAAGACCAAATGGTCGAATGGCCTTCGGTTTTCGATCAAAAAGAGGTTCACAACTAGGATTAAAAACATTATCGAAAGTTGGGTTTGAAGGGTTAGACTTTAATTTATGGCGTATTGAAGAGCAAATTTGTCTCGTCTATGAGACAGTGATGGTTCATTGGCTTCAACATATAGACTTTCGGCTGGTGATGTACGAAAGGCACCTAAGGCGAGTCGTAATCCTTGATTATGTATAGGGTCGAGCATCTGCAAGTACGACTTGCGAGTCGATCCATATACTATTGAGCCGTAGTCCAGCTTGGATCTGATAAGAGATCTGTAAAGTCGCAAGAGGACTTTTCGGTCTGCTACCAAATTAGTGTTTGCAACAACTTTAAGTAAGTTAAGAGCTTTAAGGCATTTGGCCTTCAAGTATTTAAGGTGTGGTATAAACGTTAATTTACGGTCGAAAATAAGACCAAGGCATTTTGTCTCATCCACTACTGGTATTGGTGACCCATCCAGTGTTAGATGAGTGTCTTCATGATGTTTACGAAGTTGACAAAAGTGCATACAATTAGTTTTAGATTTAGAAAATTTAAAACCATTTTCATCAGACCAGGTCTAAAGTTTATTCAGACAGTGTTGTAATTGTCTCTCGATAGTATTCATGTTTTTTGCACGATAACATATAACAAAGTCGTCAACATATAGCGAACAATCCATTTTCGACCGTAAATTGACGTTTATACCACACCTTAAATACTTGAAGGCCAAGTGCCTTAAAGCTCTTAATTTACTTAAAGTTGTTGCAAACACTAACTGGGGATCGGATCGTAAAGTCCTCTTGCGACTTTACAGATCTCTTATCAGATCCAAGCTGGACTACGGCTCGATAGTATATGGATCGACTCGCAAGTCGTACTTGCAGATGCTCGATCCTATACATAATCAAGGATTACGACTCTCCTTAGGTGCCTTTCGTACATCACCAGCCGAAAGTCTATATGTTGAAGCTAACGAACCATCACTGTCTCATAGACGGGACAAATTAGCCCTACAATACGCCATTAAATTAAAGTCTAACACTTCAAACCTAACTTTCGATAATGTTTATAATCCAAGTTATGAACCTCTTTTTGATCGAAAACCGAAGGCCATTCGATCATTTTGTCTTCGTATAAACCAAAATTAAGAGACACTGAAATCGACCTAAATTTAATTGCCAAGGACAAAGTACCACAAATTCCACCGTGGACTTTGGAAACATCAACAATTATTTTTGATCTTAGTAATAGTAACAAATCCAGTACAGACCCTACTGTCTTTCAAAGCATATTTAATGAACTTAAATCGAAATGAAATACAGTAACTTTCAACATATATACACAGATAGTTCTAAAAAAACGAGTATGATAATGGACCCCCGGTAACGGCCGAGCACGACACATACGAAATATTGCAATCTCGGTTTGATTGAGACTGTTCATGAGCGGTAGTGAAATATGCTAGCTACCGCTCATGCCATCTAGCCCCGGGTTGAGTTGAACTGAATATTCATAAAATCAATAGTACACAATTTTAACCATCCCGAAGATGGCATGCATACGGCGGTGGACATCGAGTTATTTGCTTCCCCATGTCGTACGGCGTATGGTCCCAGTATATAATAAAATTAAATGCCCCAAAGAGCGAAACAAACATAATGGAATTTAGTTGGGAGCAGCGGTTATGAAGCCTGCGTATCACAAGTAACAGCCAAAAGACTAAATTAAAAAGCAGACAACATATCCTATAAGTGGTTAAACAATACCCAGAGCCGTTTATCGGCCGGAGTAGTGGAACCACTGAATCAAAAAAAAAGTTAGAAAACAAAAGAAATTGAAAATGTACCACCGATAACTAAATATAAGTATCGAGCTCAGCGATCTCCAAAGATCGAATGAACAACAGTACTGATTGCAAGCGCGGGGAGACGTTTTACTAAAGATGGAGATAAGGTAGCTGCAGCAGCTGTTATTCACAAACACAACATAAAGAGCCGCCTGCCTGACAAGGCCTCTATCTTTTCAGCTGAACTTAAGGCAATTGAACTTGCCTTAAATTATATTCAGGAAGCTGATGATGACCATTTTGTAATATTTTCTGATTCCCTTTCATCTCTTCAAGTACTGGGTAATATGATTGATTGAATTGGGGTTTTAAGGCGCACCAACACATGAAAAGGTTATATGGCGCCTAACAGGCATGAACATGCCAGGCTCATCTTCCATGTACATCGAGATAAAATATGGAAAATGGGCCTAGAACCTTCTCACCCTGAACTGCAGAGTTGCTGCAAATTCTATCGTAGAAACTCCATTTACGCTGGAGCCACGTTATTGTTTTTCTGCCACTGCTCTTTTTATGCGAGCGAGATAGCACCTGAAACAATGCAGGGATCATGATGAAGACCTTTAATGAACATGAACAAAAAATGATAAAATGAACATGAATTTGGAGGGATTCTACCCCTCTGCCTACCCCTCGAAAGGGATCTGCAGTGGCCCTATTCTTTGCCCCATGACCAAACGGGGGCCCCCGGAAACCACACGGAGGTGGGTAATATGAAACATGATAACCCAGTTGTGCTTCAGCTTTTAGAAAAGTACAATTATCTTATAGTTGATAATGTTATTATTTTCTGCTGGCTTCCAAGCCATGTAGGAATACGTGGTAATGATAGAGCTGATAGTGCTGCTAAAGCAGCATTATGTTTACATATATCTAATACTAAATTACCTTATACTGATTTTAAAAATTGTATTAACACATTTATTCGTAACTCTTGGCAAGCCGCTTGGGATTTGTCAGTTAACAATAAACTCCATTCAATTAAACCGTTACTTGGAGAATGGCGTTCTTCTAGCAGACCCATTTGTCGAGAAGAAGTTCTCCTAGCCCGGTGCAGGATAGGGCATACACTTCATACTCATTCATATTTATTACAAGCTGAGCAATTACTAGAATGCATACCCTGCTTTGCACCGTTAACGGTCAAACACATCTTATTGGAATGTGTAGACTTTGATCCTATGCGTCAAAGGTACTACAACGTTAATACTATAAAAGAGTTATTTGATACTATAGATTTTAGTCTTGTTTTAGATTTCCTAAAAGAGATCAGACTATATCAATCATTCTAATGTGTTCTTATATATATTTACTTGTTTATATACCCGTTGACGGGCATTTGTTGATTTACATACATAGTTTATATTACACCTTATCATCCCTTATTTTTTAATAGTTTTATCTTTATATATTTACATTAATGTTTAATTAATACTTCATTTCTTCATTTTTCATCAATTTTTGCGCACAATATGACCTATTTATGTGTCGACGTGCCGTAAAACACCATTCATTCATTCTAAACCTACTGACGACGAGGTATATATATATATAACTTGCATGTTTTAAAGAATGAATGAATGAATGGTGCTTTATGGCACGTCGACACATAAATAGGTCATATTGAGCTCAAAAACCGATGAATCACGAAAGAATGAAGTAGTAATTAAAAATAATGTAAACGTATAAAGATAAAACTATCTACAAATAAGGGATGATATGGTAGCAATATAAACTATGTATATGTAAATCAACAAATGCCCGCCAACGGGCTTGTAAACAAGTTAATAGATATAGGAAAAAATTATCTTGATTTATAAAGTCTGATTTATTTTAGGAAATCTAAAACAATACTAAAATCTATAGTATCAAATAACTCTTACAAAGTATTAACTGTGTAGTATCGTTGTCGGATAGGATCAAAGTCTACACATTCCAACAATATATGTTTGACCGTTAACGGTGCAAACAGGGTATACATTCTGGCAACTGCTCACCTTGTAATAAATATGAATGAGTACAGCGTTTATGCCATATCCTGACCCTGGCTAGGACATCTTCCTCTCGACGAATGGGTCTACTAGAAAGACGCCATTCTCCGTGTAACGGTTTAATGGAATGCAGTTTATTGTTCACCGGCAAGCCCAAGAGTTACGAATATATGTGTTGATACAACTTTTAAAATCAGTATAAGGTAATTTGGTATTAGATATATGTAAACATAATGCTGCCTAACAGCACTGTCAGCTCTATCATTACCACGTATTCCTACATGGCTTGGAAGCCAGCAGAAAATACTAACATTATCAACTATAAGAGAATTGTACTTTTCTAAAAGTTGAAACACAACTGGATTATCATGTTTCATATTACCCAGTGCTTGAAGAGATGAAAGGGAATCAGACAAGATTACGAAATGGTAATCATCAGACTTCTGAATAAAACTTAAGGCAAGTTCAATTGCCTAAGTTTAGCTGAGAACATAGAGGCCTTGTCAGGCTTTCGGCTCTTTATGCTATGTTTGTGAACAACAGCTGCTGCAGCTACATTGTCTCCATCTTTAGAACCATCTGTGTATATATGTTGAAAGTTACTGTATTTCGATTTAATTTCATTAAATTTGCTCTGCAAGATAATAGGATCTGTAGTGGATTTGTTATTATTACAAAGAACAAAAATAATTGTTGGTGTTTCCAAAGTCCACGGTGGAATTTGTGGTACTTTGTACATGGCAATCAAATTTAGGTCGATTTCAGTGTCTCTTAATTTTTTGGTTGAATACGAAGACCAAATTGCCGAATGGCCTTCGGTTTTCGATCAAAAAGAGGTTCATGATTAGGATTAAAAACCGTATCGAAAGTTGGATTTGAAGGGTTAGATTGTAATTTAATGGTATACTGAAGGGCTAATTTGTCCCGTCTATGAGACAGTGATGGTTCATTAGCTTCAACATATAAACTTTCGGCTGTTGATGTACGAAAGGCTCCTAAGACGAGTCGTAATCATTGATTATGTACAGGATCGAGCATCTGCAAGTATTACTTGACTGTCCTCCTTGAATGCTACTTTCCCTGTATATACTTTCCCTGTCCGATATTTTTATATTTCTTTTTCTTGCGAGTCGATCCATATACTATTGAGCCGTAGTCCAGCTTGGATCTGATAAGAGATCTGTAAAGTCGCAAGAGGACTTTTCGATCTGCTCCCCAATTAATGTTTGCAACAACTTTAAGTAAGTTAAGAGCTTTAAGGCATTTGGCCTTCAAGTATTTAAGGTGTGGTATAAACGTTACTTTACGGTCAAAAATAAGACCTAGGAACTTTGTCTCATCCAATACTGGTAAAGGTGAACCGTCCAGTTTTGCATTATTTGGTGAGTTAGTTTCTTTAAACAGACATGACTTACAACTCATTATTTGAGTCAAATAAGTGAGAACCAGACCATCCGCCATAGTTTAACCGATAGGACACCCACCGGTATAGGCACAATAAAATCTGGACTTATGAGTGTATGTGTGTTGTGTAATGCATCTCTTGCGCGAGATATAGTGGTGTGACACTAGAAATTGCTGCCACACTAGATTACCACGCCGTCGTACATCATGTGTGTGTTTGTGTGTTTTAGGGAGTGGAGTGGATGTGGATGTTAACCGTAACATATTTGAATGATTTATTACAAGCACATATAAGAACATTACACATTTTTAGAATCCAAAATATACTGACGAGATAAAGAAACGCCTCATCGGGAATTTCCGCTATATATTGTATATACTGCACACTTAATGCCACATAATATTCCAAAGATGTTTTGTAAAACAAAGTTGCAGTTGGTTAGAGAAAGGACACAACTGTGATGTTGTAGACGTTTTAATCACAGTACACTTTATAACAAGAAATTCATAAATATTGAAATTCCTCTTTGAAAAATTGACTATTTTAGTACTGTATTTAACGTAAAGAGTTTGCAGAAATTTGCATCCTAAGTTTGCTCACATGCTTGAGCCAAACAGATATTCTGCCAATAATCAAACTTTGAAGAAATACTATTTGCTGTGTTTTGTGTTGTTTTAGTATTTTTTTCCGAAAAGAAAGGTCTTACGTAGCCATGTACCATTCGATTAACAGCAGCATAGTGTACATACAATATATAGCGGAAATTCCCGATGAGGCGTTTCTTTATCTCGTCAGTATATATGGACACTATATAAACGGTTTAACCAGCCAGGCCAAAACCCAAAACGGTAACGTCGAATTAAGAGTTACCAACTTACGCATATTCAATTACGTATATTTTAAGAACCCAGGACTGAGTTTTGACAAACAGTTTTGTAATATAATTTTGCCTTAATTGACGAGTTGATGTCTTTGATGCTTGATAACAACGTCAATATTGCCCGTGTCCCATTAGTAATCTGATCTAGCTGATCATTAATAGTTATCAGAACATATATTAAATATCACTCGGATAGAATTTGGTAAAATCAGATCGAAAACGAAGGTGCAAGAGCATTAAGGAAGCAACATTAAGCATATTTAACTAATTCAAGGGCCATATAAGTATATATAAAAGTCGAAGATGAAATGTAGCATTCAATGCCCACAGTCAACCAAAAACCCGTAACGTTGTTTCTCGTCCGATGTTTAATGAATGAAAGAATGAATGGTGTTTTACGGCACGTCGACACATAAATAGGTCATATTGTGCGCAAAAATTGATGAAAAATGAAGTATTATTTAAAAATTAGTGTAAATATATAAAGATAAACTATCAAAAAAAAATAAGGGATGATAAGGTGTAATATAAACTATGTTTGTAAATCAACAAATGCCCGTCAACGGGCATATAAACAAGTAAATATATATAAGAACACATTATAATGATTTATATAGTCTGATCTCTTTTAGGAAATCTAAAACAAGACTAAAATCTACAGTATCAAATAACTCTTTCATAGCCCCGTGTGGTTTCCGGGGGCCCTCGTTTGGTCACGGGGCAAAGAATAGGGCCACTGCAGATCCCTTTGGAGGGGTAGGCAGAGGGGTAGAATCCCCCCAAATTCATGTCCATTTTATGTTCATGTTCATTAAAGGTCTTCATCATGATCCCTGCATTGTTTCAGGTGCTATCTCGCTCGCATCAAAAGAGCAGTGGCAGAAAAACAATAACGTGGCTCCAGCGTAAATGGAGTTTCTACGATAGAATTTGCAGCAACTCTGCAGTTCAGGGTGAGAAGGTTCTAGGCCCATTTTCCATATTTTATCTCGATGTTCATGCCTTTTAGGCGCCATATAACCTTTTCATGTGTTGGTGCGCCTTAAAACCCCAATTCAATTCAATGCATAGTATTAACATTGTAGTACCTTTGACGCATAGGATCAAAGTCTACACATTCCAATAAGATGTGTTTGACCGTTATTCGAACTCATCCCAGCTTTTAATGATATTAGCATCCTACCATAGACTGCTTCACAGCCGGCAATTAAAATTGACGACTGTCGTGAACTGCAATTTTGATAACCCTAGGCTGCATTCTCGCCCTCGATCGATACTAGTATCATCTCTCGTGTTTGGCGCTTGGAGTTATGGGGGGAAAGTAGTCCGGTCAGGTGATTTGAAAAAATCGAAATGACGTCAGTATGCCCTACGCTGTGGAAAAGAATGTACCGATTGGTCGTTTACCTCTGCCGCTGCGACGTCAGGGTGAAATTATTGATGCATTTAATAATACTTCTCGGTATCTTGATGACATATTCAATATTGATAATCCGTTCTTTGCTCATATGGTTACTAACATTTATCCACCAGAGCTCACGTTGAATAAAGCCAACAGTTCGGATACAGTAGCAGCATTTCTCGATCTTCATCTCTCGATTTCAAATGATTGTATTCATACTAAAATCTATGATAAGAGAGATGATTTCAATTTTAACATCGTTAACTATCCACACCTGGATGGAGATGTACCTCGTGCTACCTCATACGGGGTGTATATCTCCCAACTCATTCGATTTGCTAGAGCGTGTAATGATGTTATAGACTGCAATGATCGAAATCAAGTTATTACAAGTAAACTTCTTCAGCAAGGTTTTCGTTATCACAAACTACGTATATCTTTCTCTAAATTCTACCGCCGCAACGAGGGCCTGCTTGTAAAGTACAACACCAACCTTAAAAAACCTTCTGCGACTAGGCATATCACAACCCTGATTTTATGGAGATGTGGTCTATAAACTTCGAAAGTTAAAGAGGTCCGACGGGTTTCCTGACCGCTTTACAAATTTAATCAGGAAGTTCGTCAGAAAAGGATATAACCCTTTGGTTTTACAGCGCACTGTATGTTTAGTGATTGATCCCTCTACAGTCAGTCATTACGCCTCACATTTCACGTGTGCGATGACTGGACTACCTCTTGTGACTCTATAACAACTGAAACCCCAACTAAGGGAGGTGGGTGCATGAGCTTTCGTCCCTCGAGTTTTCTGGTCGTACCCTAGATCGGTTTTCTCTTTAGCTGCAACTACTATGGTTATTCAGTACGATTCTGGATACATCCTGAGATGTTTATTATTTTTTTGTATGTGTTTCTTTAGTTAGTTTCTCTGGATGTGGACTTCATTGTTAGAGAATTCCTTTTGATGGGATGTAGTTTTGTTTACACTGTCTTGTCGCTGAAGACAGGATTATGCGCCTATAAAATCGATTCAAGCTAACCAGTAGGCCTTGTTGCCTACTGACCGTTCCAAGTCGGTAAACCTGTCTTCACACTTTCTGTTGTTTTTTGTCTCCTTCATTGTATTTTCAAGTCCTTGTTTGCAGTACAGTGCGGACCTATGATGCCATTGCGTTCGGACGCTGTGGTTTCTATAGGACCCTATATCTCATTTTTGGATGCGAGGGATTAACGCATTTTAAACTAATCTAGCAAAATCAATTACATTTTTTTTAATCTAATAAAAATAGTTTGGAATTTGGTGGGTGATATGTCAATCGCTAACCGTTTCCTCTCTATTACTTTCTGACAGGGCTTTATATTTCAATGTTTTGTGTGCATTGCTATACTTTAAAAATACTTATAAACCACTGCGCACGAAAGTTTCAATGGGTATACCAATTAAATGTGTCGCACGTAATGGACAAGTCCTGTGTACACGCTACGTATCGCTGACGTCATATATGCGCCATATTACCGGACATCTACACAACATATTGAGGTGAGGGGTTCCGCTATCGGTGGTTTGTTTACAAGTAAGTATGCGATTGTTTCGCAATACAAACCGTTGGAACGTTTAAAGGAATGTTTGTTTTAGTTGTTTATTATCTTTAATAATTGTGTGTACTTTACAGTACCGTGACGTCTTAAGTGCGTCGTATTACCGGTCACAAGGCTATATAAATCAACAAATGCCCGCAAACGGGCTTGTAAACAAGTTAATATTATATATAGGAAAATATTCTATTGATTTATAAGTCTGATTTCTTTAAGGGAATCTAAAACAAGACTAAAATCTATAGTATCAAATAACTCTTTCAAAGTATTAACTGTGTAGTATCTTTGCGACCCAAACTCGCTTTCTACTTGGAAAAAGTCAATTCTTAAAATTATACATACACATATTAACTTTTATAATGCTAACTTCTCTTTACTTCCTCCGAGATCTAGATTTTCCTTTCGTAATTTAAAATCGGGAATTCAGGAATTTCATAATAAATTTGTTTTAGTTCCTGTAGATAAAGCAGCTAATAATATAATTATTGTTTGACGTCTACATTACGTCAATGTTTTATCTCTGGAACTCGGCAGCACCAATTCGTATACTCCAGCAAATTCTACTGAGGATGAAGATATCACTTCTTTCAAGGCTGGTGTAGACGATAAGCACAATAAACTGCCTACTATGTACTGGATTCCTAAATTACATAAAAATCCGTATAAGGCCCGCTTTATTTCGAATTCTGTTGCCTGCACCACAACAAACATCTCCAAACTTTTAACTTCTTGTGTTACTGCCGTTAAAGATCATGTTAAACTATATTGTGATAAAAATTATGAAAACTCTGGGATTAATTTATTTTGGTCTATAAAAAATTCAGGAGATGTCCTTGATAAAATTTTCAATAAATGTCAAGTTTCAACAATAAGCACTTACGACTTCTCTACACTATATACTATCTTACCACATCACCTTATTAAAGACAAGCTTATTGCGCTCATTCAAAAAACATTCGCTAGGGAAAATACTACATTTTTGGCCTGTAATAATATTAAAGCTTTTTTTTAATAACGGCAGTTTAGATAATTACACTGTGTGGACTTGCCATGAAGTTTGTGAAGCACTCATTTTCCTATTAGATAATTTTTTTGTCAGGTATGGAACCACCGTTTATAGACAAATTGTTGGTATCCCTATGGGTAAGAACTGTGCACTTGTCGCAGATTTGTTTTTATATTGCTATGAAAATGATTTCATGTTGGGTCTTTCACCAGATACACAGGCAGATATTATTGAAGCCTTTAATGACACCTGTCGTTATCTGGATGACATATTGAACATTGACAACATTTCTTTCCAATTATGGTTAATAATATTTATCCTGAAGAACTTCAGCTTAACAAGGCTAATATTTCCGATAATAACGATTCTTTTCTTGATTTAGATCTCTCTATTGAAAATGGTGAAATTATTAGCAAAATCTATGACAAGAGAGATGATTTTATTTTTGACATTGTTAATTATCCCCATCTAATTATCCCCACTTAGATGGGGATGTTCCCCGAGCAACTTCTTATGGGGTCTATGTGTCTCAACTTATTCGTTTTTCAAGAGCTTGTACTCGAGTTGAGGACTTTAATATTCGTATTCTTTGTATAACTAAAAAGCTACTCCATCAGGGTTACCGTTACTATAAACTTCGTAAAACCTTTGCAAAACGTTATTGTCATAACCCTGATCTTCTTTCCAAATATAAGAGGGTTGGCGTGGCGCAGTCGGTAGCGTGGTGGATTTATAACCGGAGGCCCCGGGTTCAATCCTCCGTGGTGCCACTGAGTTCCGTCGGTGTGTTCTTGGGCAAAACACTTTCCCTTAGCCTCGTCCGTCGGATGCGGACGTAAACCGGGCGGTCCCGTGTCTATCCTCCGAGCACGTAAAAGAACCATAGGAATCTATTCGATAATAAGAGTAGGGCAGGTTCCCGGATTCCTATGTATCCGTGCCCTCTCTCTGGGGCGGCTCTAAATAACCTATACTGTGTTGATGAACCGTTAAACAACAATCAATTCTTTCCAAATATAAAAGCAATTTAAGGACTCTTCTGCGACAAGGACCATCACAACCTGACTTCTATGGTGATGTGAATTACAAACTTCGTAAGATTCTTCGTCATGATCACATTCATACTATCTTTGTTAAACTTGTGAAAAGGTTTATCAAAAGAGGTTATGACCCTATCATTTTACAACGTACTGCATGCTTGGTGGTGGACTCTTTTACAGTTCGCCACTACGCTTTCCTCTTTAATTGTACGATGACCGGACAGGCTGTGGACCCTATGATGACGCCTACTTAAAGCCCATTAGGACGGTGGCGTTTGATGTTTGTCCGCGGTCTTGTCTAGTCGTGCCCGCAATGGTTTAGTATCTTGTTGCTTTTGCAGGAGATACACAGTTGTATTATCACAGTGACTTACATAAACAGTTGCTTTTGAAAAGTTAAAATGATATGACAGTGCCTTTCATAATTATTAAGTGGACAAGCTAGTCACACCTTAGATGGGATCTAGTCATTTATTTGATACTTTGATGATGTTACATGTAGTTTGTTTATCTAAATAAAGTGTTCTTGATTGACACTGATTTACCTTGTCTAGCACTAGCGGTAAGCAAAAACATGAAGGCGATTCCTGTTCAAAATTAGTCCTGCAAGACTAGTTGTCTTTGTAAAAATTTACAGGCCTGCTTTTTTACCTTTAAAATACAAATTTTAAATGAAAAAGACACTTTTACTTAAAGGGACACATGGCAGTCTTGAAGTTTGTATTAATCATTAAAAAGCATTAAAACTAGCACCTCGATCTATTTATACATTATCATTTTAAGTTTGAACCTGCTTGCATATAATTAAATATTCAATATTCTTTGTAATGCTACCAAATGTTTGTGAATAGATTATTGGTGCCTAGTGCAAACAAATCAACAGTTAGTGAATGCGCAAAAACAATTGGCCTAATTAATATTAATGACTGTAAAAGTGCAACATATGTAGAAAACTAGTTTGAAAAAATCAAGATTGTCGTGGGTTCCTTTAACACTTTAATGAAAGATACATTTAGTATTATAGGCTCTGTTTCTGGAAAATTTAATATAGCATTAAACAATTTAGCCAATTTTTTTTTTATTTCTATAATTGGCAGCAAATAAACTATGTTAGACGAATACATCGGAATAGGAGTGTTTGTTCTGTTTATAAATGATTTAAACCATCCACAGACATATAGTTGCTTAGTCTATGCATTCATTTTTTCATTTTTTAAGTTTGGCTTTAAGTCTCTCTTCCTTCTTTATTTTTCTAAACAGCTTTTCTTCTTTTTGACATTCCTTTTTTCTCTTACAACATCACCACTGGTAACAGCCTGTGTTTGGTTGTTTTTTTTTATCGGAGGGGATTGCATGCGACGTGAGTAGAAATATACTTTCAATTTCACTATTCCAATTTGCTTTCGGTGATGGTAAACTACTGGCACCACTGGCTGTAGTTTCAGGATCCATTTCAGCAATACCATCCGAAGCGGCGTCTGTCTGGAATTTGGAATAACTTCTATCATTCCCGTGTTTATCGTTCAAACAATTATTCTGGGTTTTCTATGAAGCCTTTTAGACACTCAGGAATATTAACTTCCTCTTCGTTAGCCACAATCTCATAGTTACTGCTCGTGGACTGGTCTGCTTCATAACCTAACATGATCGATTTGCTTGTACTAGCTGATCTACTAAGGTCTAGCATTGGTGGACTATATTTCATCATAGGGGGGTCTCCAGTGCTAGAAGATGTACCTAAAGGCTTACCAGTTGGGGCTGATGGTTGAAGGGAGACTTTGTGGAGGCATTTTGGTGTACTGTATTCTGTCATAGGGGTTTCACCAGATGTACCCAGGTCTAGCATTGGTGCACTAAATTTTAGAATAGGGATTCCACTAGTACTAGCAGGTGTACGTAAAGGCTTATGAGTTGGGGCCGATGGTTGAAGGGAGTCTTTGTGGGGTGTGGGGGAGCAGTTTGGGTTAAATGGATAAATTCCACATGCCTTGAACCCATTTTGCAGGTTTGATTTTGACATGGAAGTTTCAAATGTTTGGCAAAATATTGATGGTATTCAGCCAGTTTTCAGCTATGTACTCGGAGCAAACTGTTGAATAAACAGCTTTAAATGGACCGAACACGGTCCTGTCAAGGGGTTGTAAGAAATGGGTGCAGTGAGGGGGGAGACACAAAATGTGTATATTTTCTGATAGGTAAATCTCCAGAAATTGCCAGAGATTCATGTGATGAATGGCCATCCAATTTCTAAACCACACTTCACCGAGCTCGTGGGTCATCCATCCCTTTTCCTGAAATGCCCTTTTGTATTTGGTGGGGAAGCCTCTGTATTGAACCCGTGCAGCGAGAGCGATGTTTTGTCCTTAACAATGACCATAGCCACTGCGCTCCCACATGCCATTATGGTAATGTTTGATCGGTTATCGCTCGTTTTGCCAACAACCGATTTTACACCCTTTTCGGCGATCACTCGCACAGGGTTGTGTTCGAACTGGATGCCGGTTTCATCAGCATTCCAAATGCAATCAGGGTATTCCTTTAATTTCAGTTCATCTAGTAATTGTTCCAGATATTCAAAATAACTCCCAGTTATCGTGTCATTAAGGGCTCTAGTCCTGTTCGCTCCAAGCTTTTCGGGCTTTCTTATTGTCAAATTGGGTAGCGCCTGCTCAGCACTTCCCACCATCCATTTCCAGGGGTTTCATTCGAAAACATGTGAGTTGGAACTTTCAGCTTTTTACACAACACACTCGTCGTTTTAGTAGCTGTTTCCGGGTAATTCCCATTCCCCTTTGAGAAGCAAGTTTCACAGTGGAAACAATATGATCTTCCACCTCTTTTAGTAGAGCTGGCTTTGACCGGGTGCGATATCCTCTTTTATGTTCAATCGTCCGCTGACCCTGTCTGATATTGTCGAGCGAGGAACTGAATATTGTTCTGCCGCCTTACGTAAGAAAAGGGCACCTCTATTTACAGCATTCACAGCTACAAGCAACTTTTCTTGCCAGTACTGCATGGGTTTGCCGCGCATCGTGTGGACATACACTGGTCAAAATTGCTAACCGGTCATTTTATTATTTGGAATATTATATCAAATATTGTAAATTTTGAGTTGATATTTCATAAAAATAAATATGAGCAGCAAACAAAACAATCAATACACTTTGTAACTTCAAAATCCGCACTTCCGGTCTCGTGGCTTATTTTGGCGCGAAATCGCATTATTCTCCCGTGCTGCACGAGGTAAGATTTGAACATGTGTTTGTGTTCTCGGAATTGTTTATCGTTTCAATCCCAAACAAAAACTTACTAAAAATTAAATAAAAAATGCGTCGGATGACAACGGAAGAGCGTGGACGGGCCGTCTGTATGATTATTGCTGGTACTTGGATTCGGCAGGTAAAGGACATTGCGTAATTTGTTCATTTTTATTAATTTATTTAGTCGATTTTCAACGTTTTCTTTTCTTTTTTTCAAGTCCAGTATTGTGTATTATAATATTCCTCATCCTTTCGGCAGGTTAGTTTATTCATAAGTTTACTTGTCTGTCCGTCCGTCCGTCCATCACTTCGTTAGTTCGTTCGTACATGATTCTGTCTAACCATGTTCATTATTTCTGAAAAAGTCGCAAGAATGAGTTGTTTTATATTTATAGGTATCCAGAACAGTCAACAGAAGTTTTTCAACAATTCACGACCTTTGGCTCAAGTACAATCGCACCGGAAGTGTTAATGACCTTCACCGAAGGCCAAAAAGACGTGTGACACTACAGCGTCAAGATCGCTACATCCTTGTAACACACCTTCGTAATAGAAGTATAACAGCGACAGATACTGGCAGACGTTTAATAGGCGTCCATAATAGAAACGTGAGTGATCAAACAGTACGAAATCGACTACGGATCATGGGATTGAGAGCGAGAAGACCTTTTGTGGGATATTAGTATTGACTGGAAGACACCGGCGAATTCGGCTTCAGTGGGCCAGAAGGCATTTGAGGTTCACCAGAGCAGACTGGGCAAATGTCGCCTTTACAGATGAGTCCAGATTTAATCTTCAGAAGTCCGACGGCAGAGAGCGAATTAATCGACGACTTCGGATAATTGCGTCAACGTTTACACCAGCCTTGGAGGAGGGTCAGTGGTTTGGGGAGGTATTAGTTTGCATACTAAAACTGATATTGTGGTTGTTCGAGGAAACCTGAACGCACACCAATACCAGCAACAAATACTTCGACCAACGCTTATTCCCCATATTTGCGCTAACCGTGGGATGACATTCATGCAAGACAATGCACCTTGCCATACTGCAAGAATTACCCGTCAGCTACTTCAGGGCAACAACATTCGAACAATGGAGTGGCCGCCATGTAGTCCGGATTTAAATCCAATCGAACATGTGTGGGACGAAATCGACCGTCGTGTGCGACAGTTACCAAGGCAACAAAATATTGCTGACCTCACAAGGGACATAGTCAATGTTTGGAATAACATACCTCAGAGTTTTTTACATAACTACATAAATTCCATGCGACAACGCTGTTTAGCTGTTGTACGCGCAAACGGTGGTCATACGCGATATTGATTTTTGTAAATTTTGAAATTACTGGTGTCTATGAATTTCGATAAAATAAACTTCTTTGAAATTCATAAAATACTTTGCTTTACTGATGTGATTACTTATAGAACAATTTTCAATACATTTATTTCCAATTTCACACATATTTGTTTTTCTGAGACAAATAAATAAGAAAATAACAAGTGATCGGTTAGCAATTTTGACTAGTGTACTTCTTCGGCATTCTGAAACAATGAAGGTTTTTTTCCAATTCGGGATTTTGATATGGGTAATTCACTGTGAGTTTGAACTCGTTATAGAAAAAAACATATAATGATATCGAGCTCATTGTTGAATTGAACTTGTAACTGAATAATATTGAAGACGTGATTATGTTTTGCTATATTATTTCGTTAATTTTTACGCAATTTGACGCACGCTATTATTCCTAAGTTTGCATTACATACGTTTATGCATTTATATTTAATTCACTCCCTTTATAAAGATTGGTATACATCCTGTATATAGTATGCAAACAGGGAACGTGAAGTCACTTAATGAATCAAAAACATGATCAGAATCTATACACAATAATAATAAGAGAAAAACACCCCAAGATTGCCGTCAGTCCCTTTAACGTGTTTAACATATTTTTACCACGAGAAGGTCACATTGAGAGGATTACCTCTGTGCAAGGTCTCATCAAATCTATTGATAATGAACCTTACATAGAACTTATAAAAAGGGGTGTGGGTGTGGGGAAGTAAGACAACTTTGATATACTTTTGATAACATTTTCGTACATCGTACAATTAAAGAGGAAAGCGTAGTGGCGAACTGTAAACGGGTCCATCACCAAGCATGCTGTACGTTGCAAAATGATAGGGTCATAACCTCTTTTGATAAACCTTTTAACAAGTTGAACAAAGATAGTATGAAAGTGATCATGACCAAGAATCTTACGAAGTTTGTAAATCACATCACCATAGAAAGAAATATAAAAAGATCGGACAGAGAAGGTAGCATTCAAGGATGACAGTCAACCACAAAACACAGAAACAGGTTGTCAGGTTGTGATAGTCCTTGTCGCAGAAAAGTCCTTAAATTGCTTATATATTTGCAAAGAAGATCAGGGTTACGATAATAAAATTGTGCAAAGGTTTTACGAATTTATGGTAAAGGTAACCCTGATTGAGTAGCTTTTTAGTTATACAAAGATTACGAATGTTAAAGTCCTCGAGTACAAGCTCTTGAAAAACGAATAAGTTGAGACACATAGACCCCATAAGAAAGAGTATGATAATGGACCATTGGAATCGGCCGAAAACGACACATACGAAATATTGCAGTCTCGGTTTGATTGAGACTGTTCATGAGCGGTAGTGAAATATGCATGTTTTTTGTGTGTTAAACATTTATCCACTGGACCTGTCAAAAGGCTGTGTGAAATGGCTGGTTTTACTGGGTAACTCCACCAATATAATGCCTTCCCTTCTGGCAATGTCTACAAACTCTATGTGGTGATGTGAGCCATGTCCATCCATAACCAACGGTTGTGGCCGTTCAGGTCCAATGTTCTTCAGAAACGTTTCGGTAAACCACAACTCACTTATTCTCTTCTTCGTCCACCCACTATCTGAGACGCTACAATAAGCACAGTGTTTATGACCGAAAATAGTTTAGTTGTAATAAATTAGGTCAGGATAACAGATTGCAATAAAACCATTTTAAATCTGTGAATATCATGAATTACTTAAGAGGGTGCCCTCTGGTGACGAATTAGCGTTATAAATGATAACTAATAAGGACATGTATATATCCAAATTTGAAATATTCACCCTTATTTAAAATTAATTTTGAAATCATTTATCACAACTGATCGCTTTAAACCAGTTTACCCGTTCAACAGTATCCGATATTAGTAAGCTCCATATTAGTAAGCTCCCCCTCCCATTTTTATATTTTATCTCCATCAACCCAACCGCGACCCCGCCCCTAAATGCTATTATTATTTACAAATGAAAGTAAGTTATATCAGATAATAATTAACAAATGATAAGTTTAAATTCCCTTGATTAAAAAACATACATATAATTTAAAGAAGGTACATCTAGTTTTAAGAGGGTAAAAAACAGAAGAAAAAGAGTCCTGGTCGAGGATTAGATCTGCAGACACCCAGCTCTCTAAGGCGACTACTACACCACAAACTCTTTATGTCACGAATATTAGGTAGTATGGTTTTTAAATGTATATTTGATAGCCCATGACTCGAACGGTGTTCGAGTTCAAGTTAAATGATATTCGGCTCTCTTACTGCTCTGGCTTCTGCCAAGTCATTGAGTACCTTCATTGTGGCTTTCTAGGCTATTGTTTTTTTGTATTATATTTAATTGATTTGGCAGGAACAAAGTAAACCGTTTTTACAGTTTTATGTACTTAGACCAAACAAGTAGGTTTGTTTCTGGTCTTCCGACCGACCCCGTTTTAAATGCCTTGACCCTAAACTTTTAAGGGCAAAGGCTTTTGTTGTGGAACATCCATATTATATTCAAGAAAACATGTTTTTTTTATCTTTTGAAGTTCTTGATTTGAATTTAGTATAGTAAGGATTAATTCTAAAAAAAAATTAAAAAAAGATTTTCCTACCCTAATTATCTTTTGAAAAAGAGCAGAAACAGACCTTTTTTGCCTTATGTCATGTGCAGATCCAGGACCACCAGGCTCTAAGGCAGCCATAAGATGGTCTACTATATGGGTATACCTTGCTGGTGCCACAGAAAAAAAATCACATGTAAGGGGTATCTGTAGTATCAATTGACTGTAACATATAATTAGCATAGCACCTCCCACTACTGATAAGCCTGCCAGTATGCATGTGTGTATGATTGTAATATAATAGAATATGCCTATGACCGTTAGAGAGTAAAGGTAGTAAACAAACACTGTGTCTTGTGATCATTATACGGCCCCTCACGACATTACAGTATCTACTACCAGTTTCTTGCATGTAGGGCAAATCGGATCTCAACCAACATTCAGTTGTTACAAACACATATGACAAGCAAAAACACCAGACTCTAAGGCCGCCATAAGATGGTCTACCATAAACATGGGTATACATTGCTGGTGGAAGTAGTCCCCACGAACAGAACAACTCAGGTAAGCGGTGTCTAATACCTCCTTTTCGCATGTACAGCAAATCAGACCAACATTTTTTGGTTCAGATTTAGGTTTCCCCGTCACCTTTACCTTTTTCCCCTTGGCAGCTTTATCACTCTTTTTATCAAGCTGGACCTGCTTTCTATTTTCTTTCTCTTCGAGCTCCTTTTGCTTCTTCTCCTTAATTTTAAATTTTTCTGCGTATATTTGCTCACTTGTGAGTACACGATGGGATGTAATTTTTTTAGCGGATTGCTTCACTATTTTAGAAGGTGGGGGCAAACCAAAAACGTCATGAACTCCAGAATTCCATATGCTGGAGCTAGTGCTAGCTACGGGAGCTACGGGAGCTAAGGGTTCTGATTTAGACTCTATGTCAGACTGATGTGTTAAGACCATCTGCCACTGGTATTTGTACTTGTAAAATTCCGTTTCGATCAACCGTGAATGACATGTTTCCATCTAGTACAGTGGCAATAAACTCTTTTTCAGAGACAACTTCATACATGTTTTCAGTGCTGAGCCCAGAAGGTGCTGGCTCTTCAATTAAATGTGAAGGCTCTTCAGTAACATTGTGTGCTTGGGTTTCGTTCTCTTTATTAAACTTGTCAAAAGGGTGTGACGGAGCAAACGCCTGTCTTGGCACAGCACTTGGACCACGTTTTCGAAAGCCACTAACAATATTATTTGGCGAAAATGCTCTATCATGTGCCTCACGAAAAAGCCTCGGCCATTCCCATTTTGAAACCATGTTGCTCGGGTTTTCAGCCATGAACTCCGAACACACACGACTGTAATCTCTTGAAAGCGGACCAAAAACAGACTTGTCCAACGGACAAAGCCACTGAGTTGTATGTGGCGGGAAAGCGAGCAACGTTATATCGTTGTCCCGCGCAGCTTCAATTAGACCTACAGTTTCGTGAGACGAATGGGAATCCAAAACGATCAGCTGTGGCCTTTCGTCCCCACAGTGTTTTAAAAAGTGGTCTCGAAACCAGAGCTCTCATAGGGGCATCCTCCATCCATGCCCGCTCTTGGAATGTGTGAGCGCTTCCAGGGACGCCCTCCTTCGTGTTGTATGCATGGAGGCTCTTATAGGTTTTACCCTTTACAATCACAAAGGAGTGGGGGATCTCTTGGCCGGAAGCGCTTACACAAGCACGGACACGTTGTCTCTACTGTTTCCAACACGACCAGGTATTTTTTGAACTCCGGTTTCAGAAATAACCTTCGACGGTTTTTGCAAAAGAGGAACACTTGATTCGTCTATATTCCAAATCTGCTTTGGTTTATCATGTAAACCTAGAGAAACCATCAACTCTGATAAAGTACTAAAATAATTGTTTGTAACCGTCTCATTCAACATTCGAGCTCGGACAGTGGATAGAGCTGCTGTTGGCGTCCTGATGCTGAGATCTGGGTGCCGCTTCAAAAAGCCAGAAACACAGTCCTTTCCCGGAACCCCATTCCGGAATGGCGTGGCCAGTTTCACCCTTCTTACCAGACGTCCAACTTTCACAGCAAGCATACGTCTGGTTATGCCGAACCCCTGAAACTCGTACAATATATTATTTGAAGTGTTAAATTCATTTAAATGTATGTATCTATATTACAGCTTATACTTCTAATTTTCGACCCCACACTATTACAAGTAACGACCTTTTATGTATAGTCAACGAAAGATATGCCATATTGTAATTAGATTCAAAAAGCATTGAAGAGAAATATCACCATTAAGAACCCGGAAGGGATGGATAGATTTTAGCGACCGACCGCGTGTTGATAATGTCTGTTTTGATAGTCTGTATAAATATTGTGGTAAATTAGAGTGTAAGTCTATTGGCGTACTAGTTAGAAAGTGTTAAACCTCCAGTGCTGCATTTTTTTAATTTCTCCACCAACTGCTCCTCCACTTCTGGGGGAATGACAGTCGGTCGGCCCCTGTTGACTGGGTCATCGACCCGGCCTCTGACCCGATCCTGTAGTCATGACCGGGACTCCATACTTTTTGCTGCTTTTCTCAGCGACAGGGACTTGGTTCTGACAGCATTAACTGCATCAATAAGCTGCGTGGTGGTATACATACTCTTTTTTGTTTTAGACATAGCTGGAATAAAAACATAAAACACGAAATAGGCATAGGGTCTATATATATATATATTTCCAAAATAATTCATCGGCTAATCAAAAACACTTGCAAATAACTCCCGTGTCAACCGATGCTCTGGATCTGTTTCCATAAACGCACGGGCAACACTTCTGCCCACATCCAATATTGCTAAATTGCATATGTCTGAGCACTTATAACTTAGTGCCTTCGTAACCTCACTGCGTGCCGCTCTCCATATGAAAGGATCATCCATCATTTTATTGTTTTCATTTTGCTATGAAAGAGTCTTTCACCAGATACCCAGGCAGATGTTGTTGAAGCTTTTAATGACACCTCTCGGTATCTGGATGACATACTGAACATTGACAACCCTTTCTTTCCAGCTATGGTTGATAATATTTATCCTCAAGAACTTCAGCTAAATAAAGCTAATATATCTGATAATAACATTTTTTTTTCTTGATTTAGATCTCTCGATTGAAAATGGTGAAATAATTAGCAAAATCTATGACAAGAGAGATGATTTTAATTATGTCATTGTTAATTACCCTCACTTGGATGGGGATGTTCCCCGAGCAACTTCTTATGGGGTGTATGTGTCTTAACTTATTTGTTTTTCAAGAGCTTGTACTCGAGTTGAGGACTTTAATATTCGTAATCTTTGTATAACTAAAAAGCTACTCAATCAGGGTTACCGTTACCATAAACTTCGTAAAACCGTTGCAAAATGTTATTATCGTAACTCTGATCTTCTTTCCAAATATGAAAGTAATTTAAGGACTCTTCTGCGACAAGGACTATCACAACCTGACTTCTATGGTGAATTCGTAAGATTCTTGGTCATCTTCACTTTCATACTATCTTTGTTAAACTTGTTAAAAAGTTTATCAAAAGAGGTTATGACCCTTTCGTTTTGCAACGTACTGCATGCTTGATAGTGGACCCTTTTACAGTTCGCCACTATGCTTTCCTCTTTAATTGTACGATGACCGGGCAGGCTGTGGACCCTATGATGACGCCTACATAAAGCCCATTGGGACGGTGGCGTTTGATGTTTGTCTATGATCTTTCTTGTCCTGCCCTTAATGGTTTATTCTCTTGTTGCTCTGGCTTCTGCCAAGTCATTCAGTACCTTCAGTGTGGCTTTCTAGGCTATTGTTTTTTTGTATTATATTTACATGAGCATGTAAACTTGTGTTTTACTTATACTGGCTATTGATGCTGCCTTGTTTGTTAGAGATTAGATCATGGCGGGGATTTCTTTATTTACACTGTCCTGTTTTAATGGGATGACAGTAGGGTAAGTGTGAGGTTTGGTGCACCCTAGAACTGAACCGGTATAAACCCCCAGTGGCTTACTTTGTCACCGACCGTTCCAAGACGGTAGCCCTATTGTCAATCCTTTTGTGTTTGTGATGTCGTTTGCTTCTATTATTACTTTTGCCTTCTTGTTTGTCTGTTTGCATGTTTGTTTCTGTGTTTTGCGTTTGACTGTCCTCCTTGAATGCTACTTTCCCTGTCCGATCTGTCTATATTTCTTTCTATCCCAGACTGCCCAATGTCACAAAAAACTCCGTATGAGTTGACGTCTAATAAGCATAATTTCCGACTTAATAAGTACTGCCCTGCTCTCGGTGCACAATTTCCTGTGTAATATTATGATAAGACATAGAAATCGATTTTCAATTAACGAATTATTTTTTTCATAAAACTAGAGAAAATAAAGTAGACATCGGGATGCAAACCCTCAGCTCCCGCGTGATAAGCGAGTGTGCTATCCATTAGACCTCAATTCTTTTCAGGAATATTGTCCATGAAAGATACTTAAACCCCGACTCAATCATGCATAAAAACATAGAGTCTAATAATATTTTAACATATATCGACTCATTCAAGTTGTTTCAATTTAAAACAAGAGGCCCAAGAGGGCCTGTGGACGCTCTACTGGCTAATATGGCTCTTATGACATCAATGAAGCGAGTGACTATCGTCTTAAAGAGGCAAAATATAGCATTTTTAACTATATCAAGAGCAATAACTCCGTCATTACTGGTCCGATCTGGCTGTTTTTCCAAGTTGGCCAGTAGAGATAATAAAAATTTCAAAAAAAAATTCAAAAAAATCTCAAAAACAAAAACAAAAAACAAAAAAAAAAAAATATATATAAAAAAAATCAAAATTCAAAATTCAAAAAAAAAAATTCAAAAAAATAAATAAAAAAACAAATAAGAAAAAAATAGTAATAAAAAAAAAAAAAAATTAAAAAAATAAAGAAATTAAAAATTTAAAACAAGCATTGATGTAAAACTGTGACTCCCGGGTGGGGCCAGATGTGACCCCAGGGTCAGCATTTGAACAAAATTGGTAAAGGACCATAAGCTTATAGCAACAGCAAAATATTAAACCTCTGGCTCTTGCAGTTTCAGAGAAGAAGATTTTTTAAGTTTTTCCCTATACATGTCTATGTAAAACATGTGACCCTTGGGGCGGGACCAAATGTGACCCCAGGGTCACCATTTGAACAAACTTGGTAAAGGACCATAAGCTTATAATAATTGTAAAATATCAAACCTCTGGCTCTTGTAGTTTCCGAGAAGAAGATTTTTAAAAAAAAAATTCTATATAAGTCTATGTAAAACTGTGACCCTCGGGGCGGGGACAAATTTGACCCCAGGGTCACCATTTGAACAAACTTAGTAGAGGACCATAAGCTGATGCTACATGTAATACATGAGAGCTCTGTGCCTTGTGGTTTCAGAGAAGATTTTTTAAACTTTTTTCCTATATGTCTATATGAAAAATATGCAAAACCTCAATATACAAACTTTGGACCCCCGAGGAACGGCCATTTTTGACCCCGGGGACTTTATTTGAACAAACTTGATAGTCTAGGCGTTGGTGATCATTTTTAAAAAAAAACTGTTGAAATCTGTCAAGCGGTTCTGGAGAAGAAGCTTTTTTAAGGTTTCGACCATATATGGTAATGGCAGCCATCTTGGATGTAGCGCTGACCTAATTTTAACAAATCTAAAAAGCATTCATCTAAGGATCATCCATTTGAAGTTTGGTCAAAATTGGCCAAGCGGTTTCTGACGAGAAGTCGTTTGAAGAATTCCCTATACATGTCTATGTAAAACATGTGACCCTTGGGGCGGGGCCAAATGTGACCCTAAGGTCACCATTTGAACAAACTTGGTAAAGGACCATAAGCTTATAGTAAATGCAAAATATCAAACCTCTGGCTGTTGTAGTTTCTGAGAAGAAGATTTTTTTAAAAAAAATCCTATATAAGTCTATGTAAAACTGTGACCCCCGGGGCGGGGACAAATTTGACCCCAGGGTCACCATTTGAATAAACTTAGTAGAGGACCATAAGCTGATGCTACATGTAATACATGAGAGCTCTGTGCCTTGTGGTTTCAGAGAAGAAGATTTTTTAAAGTTGTTTCCTACATGTCTATATGAAAAACATGCAAAACCTCAATATACAAGTTTTGGACCCCCGGGGCACGGCCATTTTTTACCCCGGGGACTTTATTTGAACAATCTTGATAGTCTAGGCGTTGGCGATCATTTTAAAAGAAAAACTGTTGAAATCTGTCCAGCGGTTCTGGAGAAGAAGATTTTTTAAGGTTTCGACCATATATGGTAATGGCAGCCATCTTGGATGTAGTGCTGACCTAATTTTAACAAATCTAAAAAGCATTCATCTAAGGATCATCCATGTGAAGTTTGGTCAAAATTAGCCAAGCGGTTTCTGAGGAGAAGTCGTTTGAAGAAAAGTTAACGGACAACACACCATCCCATAAGCTCTGCTGGCCCTTGGCCAGTAGAGCTAAAAATATAAACTATTTCACAATAAAACTACGCAAGTTCATATGTTAAAAAAAGACTATGAGAATGGACCTTTGGAAACGACCGAGCACGACACTTACGAAATAATGCAGTCTCGGTGTAAAGAAATATAAAAAGATCGGACAGGGAAAGTAGCATTCAAGGAGGACAGTAAACCACAAAACACAGAAACAAACACGCAAACAGACAAACAAGAAGGCAAAAGCAATAATAAATGCAAACGACATCACAAACACAAAAAGGGTTGACAATAGGGCTACCGCCTTGGAACGGTCAGTGGCAAAGTAGGCCACTGGGGGTTTAAACCGGTTCTAGGGTGCACCAAACCTCACACTTACCCTACTGTTATCCCATTAAAACAGGACAGTGTAAATAAAGAAATCCCCGCCATAATCTAATCTCTAACCAACAAGGCAGCATCAATAGGCAATATAAGTAAAACACAAATATGCTCGTGTAAATATAATACAAAAAAGCAATAGCCTAGAAAGCCACAATGAAGGTACTCAATGACTTTGCAGAAGCCAGAGAATAAACCATTAAGGGCACGACAAGAAAGATCATGGACAAACATCAAACGCCACCGTCCCAATGGGCTTTAGGTAGGCGTCATCACAGGGTCCACAGCCTGTCCGGTCATCGTACAATTAAAGAGGAAAGCATAGTGGCGAACTGTAAAAGGGTCCACCACCAAGCATGCAGTACGTTGCAAAATGATAGGGTCATAACCTCTTTTGATAAACTTTTTAACAAGTTTAACAAAGATAGACTAGTATGAGTTGTATGTAAACATCACTAACCTTGTTCTGCTTTTTCACGTGACCTTACGGATTTTTTTTCAAGGAGCGAAAAATTTGAAATTCGCGCGTAAAGTACTTTCAACCAATCAGCGTAGAGCACGCATACACATCTGGTTATAAATAACTTTTAAGTGGGATTTTCCGAGTATTTGTGATTTATGTCATTTAAAGTGCAGTATGGGAAGTAAACACAGATCGAATTCTGTTAAACACGATTTTATTCGCCCTGTACGGATTTAGTCAGCTGTACGAGTAGAGCCGCATCGACTCTAGATGTTGCCGTTTGACTACTGTGAATGCCTTGCAGTTTGATATTGCAGAACTGTTGCTTTGACTTGCATGCAGAATGATGGGTCTAAAATAAATAGTAATAGATGCACCTAGAACCTGAGTTAAACACCAAAAAGCTTTTTTTACCACTGACCGTTTGAAGGCAGTATATCTATTTTTAGTACAGTTAGTAGTCAACCCTTTTATGTTTGTGATGTCATATGTCACTGTGGTCTGTGAATGCTACTTACTGTACATGACATGTTCTACTTTTATATCTACTATTACCAGCACACTTCAAAATCTTCTCGAAGCTGGCCAATTCGGGTGCATTTAGTACGCCTACATTTTGTACTTGGTTCGTTTGCTTCAAGGTGGAGATGTTCAACACACGCTTAAACTTTAACGAATAGGTTCTATAAAGAAAGACAAAAATATCGGACAGGGAAAGCAGCATTCAAGGACGACAGTCAACCACAAAACACAAAAACAAACACCCAAACAGACAAACGAGAAGGCAAAACTAATAAAAAATGCAAACGACATCACAAGCGCAAAAGGGTTGACAATAGGGCTACCACCTTGGAACGGTCAGTGGCAACAAAGGCCACTGGGGGTTTAAACCGGTTCTAGGGTGCACCATACCTCACACTTACCCTACTGTCATCCCATTAAAACAGGACAGTGTAAATACAGAAATCCCCGCCATGATCTAATCTCTAACCAACAAGGCAGCATCAATAGGCAATATAAGTAAAAACAAATATGCTCGTGTAAATATAATACAACAAGAGGGCCATGATGGCCCTATATCGCTCACCTGAGTAAATTTGAACCATTACAAGAGGGCTAAGATGGCCCTTAAGCGATCACCTGAGTACTGGCACATTATCGAACTTCTTCGAAATCTTATGGTCATATACAATCTGTGCAAGTTTGGTTAAGATTGTTCAAGAAATGTGGGCTCTGTTGTGTATAACAACATTGATATAGACAGTTTAAGACACTGACAAAGTTTGGTAAAGATCAAATACAAAATGAAGGTGCTAGAGAGTAACACCTTGGGCAGATTTTTCAAGTTTTTCCCTATACAAGTCTATGTAAAACGTGACCCCTGGGGCGGGGCCAAATATGAACCCAGGGTCACCATTTGAACAAACTTGGTAAAGGACCATAAGCTTATAGCAAATGCAAAATATTAAACTCTGGCTCTTGCAGTTCCAGAGAAGAAGATTTTTTAAAGTTTTTTCCCTATACATGTCCCCCCAGTCGGTGGTGGGGTGTTAAGAATCAACCGACTGCTCGTTACTTAGCAGAGGGGTATAACCCCCCCCCGAAATGTAACCCACCTGTTGACCGTGGGTGGCGACCCGTGTCGTTGGAGAAGGGAGTCCTGGTGGTTGAGTGGCGTGGAGATCTGGTAGTTATCTCCACGTTGCAACACACCCCTTTGGTCCGGACTTCAACTAGACGGGCGGTCAGATTTGGCCCGATCTGATCAATCGGTTTGTCACGCCAGCTATAAGAGATCCGACCTTATTATTCAGACAGTACCAGTACACTGTATCTTAACTTACTTTTTATATTGTTCTACTTTAAACATTATATAGATAGGGTCTTTTATGGCGGTGGCGCACGGGTTAATCATGTATTTCAAAACGCTATATGGCTATACTTGTGCCACTTTTTAAGCGGAACATAAGTGCGGCTCTTTGACTTTTTAGTTAAGGGGTTATGTCCGCTGGGTGGTATGGGGGGGGGGGGGGGGGGGGGGGGGGTCTGATGCGTTAGCTTTATATGAGTATACCTTCTACGTATTCTTGGCATTTTGCTGTTGGATATCCACAGTAAATGTCCCCTTGTTGGACTCCGAGGTGGGTGAGAAGCGTGGAAGATGAATTCTTAACGCCACATCATGGCATCACAAAACGCACAAACTACTAACAAACGGAAAAAAACAGAACATGAATCTGATACTGGGGAACCAGTGATTAACCAGTCCTTTCCTCGTTTTCTTATTATCGAATCGGAAGACGGGGAAAGGCCTGTTGCAGATATGTCACCTTTTGTAATAGAGAAAACTGTCCATTCCATTGCTGGACATGTTAAACAGATAAAAAAATTAAAGAACAAAACTCTTCTTATTGAAACAGAAAAAAAATCTCATTCGGATAATTTACTCACTATTAAACAAATTTTAAACACAAAAGTCAAATGCTACCCTCACTCCTCTTTGAACATCTCCAAAGGCGTCATCAGGTGCCCGGATCTCTCCGGAGTACCTGAAGACGAAATTATTCACGAGCTTGCGCCACAGTTGGTAACTGCGGCTCGCCGAATAACCATAAAGAGGAATGACAAAATTATCAGTACAAATACTATCATCCTCACATTTTCAACACCCGTCTTACCAAAAACAATAAAGGTGGCATATCTGCAATTGCATGTTGACGCCTACATTCCAAACCCGTTACGTTGCTACAACTGCCAAGGCTTTGGGCACCACAACTCCAGGTGTACTAAAGAAGAACGTTGTGGTAAATGTGGCGAGTCTGCATTCAAGCATAACGAACCAGATTGTCCTAACGACCTCAAATGTACCAACTGCGGTCTGGGACATCACGCAAATTCAAAATCATGTGAAAAATTTTAAAAAGAAAAAGAAATCATAACAGTTAAATATACACAAAACATTCCCTTTCCAGAAGCACGGAAATTGATAGAAGAAAAATATAAAATTTCAAGTCCAACCTCTTACGCATTTTATTCTCAAAACAAAAGCAACACACACAGAATGCAGGGATGCAGGTACGCAATACGAACCACAGTCATACATTCAAAATACAAAGAATACTTCCTCAGTATCAGATCCAAACAAAAGTCAACAAATACAACTTAACAAACCCAAATTAAACTTTTCATCTAATCAAACTTTTTCATTTAAATCAAACACAAAATCGGCAAGCTCTGGCAATGTCAAGAGCATGCCAATTTCTCAGAATTGGAAAGTGGGGTCTTCTAAGACTGTGAAGTCTAGTAGTTCCCCAGTCGTGAGGCCTAATACTACCTCGGTTGGAAGGCCTAGTGCTGCTCCAACTAAGGAAGTTGGAAAGCCTAGTGCTTCTCAAACTAGGGAGCACAAGGAGCAGCCAAAGGTGTCTAAAGGCCCTATTGAGCTGCATAACAAATTCGAACAGCTCATGGACATTTCAGAGCCGGCAGCTGCACTGCCACTTCCATCCTCGCATGAAAAGTTAGTTGAGGTGCCACTTCAGCCGACTTCTTCCAGGGAGGAGGATTCATCAGTGGATATGTCGCTGCTTGAGTCTCCTAAGACCTCTCCTAAATCTAAGGCCAAAAATAAAATTAAAAGTCGCCTTAACGCTCAATAATGGGTAAAACTAATAAGATCATTCAATGGCATTGTCGAGGTTTGAAACCAAATTATGACGAAATCAGCTTAATTTTAAATGAACACAACCCTATTGCCTTTTGTCTTCAAGAAACATTCTTGAAGACAAGTGATAAGGTATCTTTTAAACAATACTCACTATACAATCATATTTGTGATACCGGGGACAAGGCGACTGGTGGAGTTTCGATAATCATTAATCGAAACATTCCTCACAGACCTGTTGCGTTGAAAACAAATTTGCAAGCTATTGCGGTCAGTGTTACTATGCACAGAGTCATAACAATATGTTCCTTATATTTACCACCTAGTTCTTCACTAGACCCTAAAGATCTAAATCACCTAGTTGCACAATTGCCATCACCTTTTATACTCTTGGGCGATTTCAATGCACACAACTACATCTTGGGTTGTAAAGATATAAACGATAAAGGCAAGAAAATTGAGGATTTCTTAGCCAAAAACAATTTGTGTCTTTTTAATAATAAATCACATACTTACTTACATCCTGCTACAGGCTCTCATTCTTCCATTGATTTAACAATATGCGATCCAACGCTTTTGATGGATTTTTCGTGGAGTGTTGGAGACGACCTCTGTGGAAGTGACCACTTCCCCATATTTCTTGAAAATATCGGCCCTCCACTTCTCGAAAAAACGCAACGATGGAAACTTCGCAAGGCTGATTGGACTACGTTTCAATCTCTTTGCGAGGAACAATTAAAGCCTTCCGTTTTCGAGGATGTCGAAGACGCAACTTCTCTTTTTACCAAAACTCTTCACGATATAGCTGATCAAACCATTCCAAAAACCTCTGCAAATCCTAAACGCCCACATAAACCATGGTACGACGATGACTGCAAAAAGGCAGTCAGCGATCGTAAAGCTGCATTAAATAATTTTAACTTGCGGCCAACTCAAACAAATTTAGGTAACTTTAGAGTTGTTCGTGCGAAAGCCCGTCGTACTATTAAGGATAGCAAGAGGAAATCCTGGAGAACTTACGTCTCTAGGCTGAATTCTCGCTCATGTCTTAAGAAGACATGGGACATGGTCCGGAAAATAAGTGGTAAAGGTAATTCTAGTACTGTAAATCATCTTAAAACAGATAATGGAGATATAACATCTGTCAAAGATATTACAAACACTTTGGCAGAAACTTTTTCCAAAAATTCTTCTTCCGAAAATTGTCAACCAAATTTTCTGAAAAATAAGAAACAAAAAGAACAGAAGAAGCTGAACTTCAAGTCGAAAAACTTGGAAAAATACAATAAACTATTCTCTCTCAAAGAACTTCGAGAGTCCCTTAAAAAGGCTCATGATACATCAGCTGGTCCTGATGATATCAATTATCAATTACTAAAACATTTACCTGAATCCTGTCTCTCCACCCTTCTTGATATATTTAATAAGGTTTGGGTGACGGGAATCTTCCCCGATTCTTGGCGGGAAGCAATCGTTATTCCAGTCCCCAAACCTGGAAAGGATCATACGGACCCAATAAAGTATCGCCCAATCGCTTTAACGAGTTGTATATGTAAAACCATGGAACGAATGATAAATGAGAGACTCGTTTGGTACCTGGAGTCCAACAAACTGATAACAAAGTATCAAAGTGGATTCCGGCGCCAACGAGGCACAACAGACAATCTCATACGATTTGAATCGTTTATTAGGGAAGCTTTCATAAAAAAGAACATTTAGTCGCTGTATTTTTTGACTTGGAGAAAGCTTATGATACTGCATGGAAGTACGGTATTATGAATGATCTACATGACATTGGTCTTAGAGGCCGATTACCCATTTTTATAGAGAAATTCTTAGATGATAGACAGTTTCGTGTCCGAATGGGTTCAACCCTCTCTGATATTCATGAACAGGAGATGGGTGTTCCACAGGGCAGCATACTATCTGTCACACTTTTTAATATAAAGATTAACAGCATAGTAAAATGCATCAATCCAGGTGTGGATTGTTCGCTATATGTTGACGACTTTGTTATATGTTATCGTGCAAAAAACATGAATACTATCGAGAGACAATTACAACAATGTCTCAATAAACTTCAGACCTGGTCTGATGAAAATGGTTTTAAATTTTCTAAATCTGAAACTAATTGTATGCACTTTTGTCAACTTCGTAAACATCATGAAGACCCTCATCTAACACTGGACGGGTCACCAATACCAGTAGTGGATGAGACAAAATTCCTTGGTCTTATTTTCGACCGTAAATTAACGTTTATACCACACCTTAAATACTTGAAGGCCAAATGCCTTAAAGCTCTTAACTTACTTAAAGTTGTTGCAAACACTAATTGGGGAGCAGATCGAAAAGTCCTCTTGCGACTTTACAGATCTCTTATCAGATCCAAGCTGGACTACGGCTCAGTAGTATATGGATCGACTCGCAAGTCGTACTTGCAGATGCTCGACCCTATACATAATCAAGGATTACGACTCGCCTTAGGTGCCTTTCGTACATCACCAGCCGAAAGTCTATATGTTGAAGCCAATGAACCATCACTGTCTCATAGACGAGACAAATTAGCTCTTCAATACGCCATTAAATTAAAGTCTAACCCTTCAAACCCAACTTTCGATGACGTTTTTCATCCTAGTTGTGAACCTCTTTTTGATCGAAAACCGAAGGCCATTCGACCATTTGGTCTTCGTATTAAACCAAAATTAAGAGACACTGAAATCGACCTAAATTTGATTGCCAAGTACAAAGTACCACAAATTCCACCGTGGACTTTGGAAACTCCAACAATTATTTTTGATCTTTGTAATAATAACAAATCCAGTACAGACCCTACTGTCTTTCAAAGCAAATTTAATGAAATTATATCGAAATACAGTTACTTTCAACATATCTACACAGATGGCTCTAAAGATAAAGATAAGGTAGCTGCAGCAGCTGTTCACAAACACAGCATAAAGAGCCGCCTGCCTGACAAGGCCTCTATCTTTTCAGCTGAACTTAAGGCAATTGAACTTGCCTTAAATTATATTCAGGAATCTGATGATGACCATTTCGTAATCTTTTCTGATTCCCTTTCATCTCTTCAAGCACTGGGTAATATGAAACATGATAACCCAGTTGTGCTTCAACTTTTAGAAAAATACAATTCTCTTATAATTGATAATGTTATTATTTTCTGCTGGCTTCCAAGCCATGTAGGAATACGTGGTAATGATAGAGCTGATAGTGCTGCTAAGGCAGCATTAGATTTACCTATATCTAATACCAAATTACCTTATACTGATTTTAAAAGTTGTATTAACACATATATTCGTAACTCTTGGCAAACCGCTTGGGATTTGTCCTTTAACAATAAACTCCATTCAATTAAACCGTTACTCGGAGAATGGCGTTCTTCTACTAGACCCATTCGTCGAGAGGAAGTTATACTAGCCCGGTGCAGGATAGGGCATACACGTTATACTCATTCATATTTATTACAAGGTGAGCAATTACCAGAATGTATACCCTGCTTTGCACCGTTAACGGTCAAACACATATTATTGGAATGTGTAGACTTTGATCCTATGCGTCAAAGGTACTACAATGTTAATACTATGAAAGAGTTATATGATACTGTAGATTTTAGTCTTGTTTTAGATTTCCTCAAAGAGATCAGACTATATAAATCATTGTAATGTGTTCTTATATATTTATACTTGTTTATATACCCGTTGACGGGCATTTGTTGATTTACATACATACTTTATATTACACCTTATCATCCCTTATTTTTTAATAATTTTATCTTTATATATTTACATTAATTTTTAATTAATTCTTCATTTTCATCATTTTTTTGCGCACAATATGACCTATTTATGTGTCGACGTGCCGTAAAACACCATTCATTCATTCCCTATACATGTCTATGTAAAACATGTGACCCTTGGGGCGGGGCCAAACGTGGCCTGAGGGTCACCATTTGAACAAACTTGGTAAAGGACCATAAACTTATAGTAAATGCAAAATATCAAACCTTTGGCTCTTGTAGTTTCCGAGAAGATTTTTTTTTCCCCTATATAAGTCTATGTAAAACTGTGACCCTCGGGGCGGGGACAAATTTGACCCCAGGGTCACCATTTGAACAAACTAAGTAGAGGACCATAAGCTGATGCTACATGTAATACATGAGAGCTTCATGCCATGTGGTTTCAGAGAAGAAGATTTTTTTCAGTTTTTCCCTATACAAGCCTATGTAAAATTGTGACCCCTGGGGCACGCCATTTGAACAAACTTGGTAGAGGACCATAAGCTTATAGCAAATGCAAAATATTAAACCTCTGGCTCTTGTAGTTTCAGAGAAGAAGATTTTTTAAGTTTTTCCCTATACATGTCTATTCAAAATATGTGACCCTTGGGGTGGGGCCAAATGTGACCCGAGAGTCACCATTTGAACAAACTTGGTAAAGGACCATAAGCTTATAGTAAATGCAAAATATCAAACCTCTGGCTCTTGTAGTTTCCGAGAAGAAGATTTTTTAAAAAAAAATCCTATATAAGTCTATGTAAAACTGTGACCCCCGGGGCGGGGCCAAATTTGACCCCAGGGTCACCATTTGAATAAACTTAGTAGAGGACCATAAGCTGATGCTACATGTAATACATGAGACCTCTGTGCCTTGTGGTTTCAGAGAAGAAGATTTTTTAAAGTTTTTTCCTATATGTTTATATGAAAAACATGCAAAATTTCAATGTACAAACTTTGGACCCATGGGGCATGGCCATTTTTGACCCCGGGGACTTCATTTGAACAAATTTGATATTCTAGACGTTGGCAATCATTTTATAAGAAAAACTGTTGAAATCTGTCCAGCGGTTCTTGAGAAGAAGATTTTTTAAGGTTTCGACCATATATGGTAATGGTGGCCATTTTGGATGTCGTGCTGACCTAATTTTAACAAATCTAAAAAGCATTCATCTAAGGATCATCCACGTGAAGTTTGGTCAAAATTGGCCACGCGGTTTCTGAGGAGAAGTCGTTTGAACAAAAGTTAACGACGACGACGACGACGGACGACGGACGAAGAGTGATCCCAATAGCTCACCTTTGAGCCTTCGGCTCAGGTGAGCTAAAAAACAATACAGTAGCCTAGAAAACCACAATGAAGGTACTAAATGACTTGGCAGAAGCCAGAGCAACAAGAGAATAAACCATTAAGGGCACGACAAGAAAGATCAAAGACAAACATCAAGATCATAAGTTTATAAATCACATCACCATAGAAGTCAGGTTGTGATAGTCCTTGTCTTTGAAGAGTCCTTAAATTACTTTTATATTTGGAAAGAAGATCAGAGTTACGATAATAAAATTTTGCAAAGGTTTTACGAAGTTTATGGTAACGGTAACCCTGATTGAGTAGCTTTTTAGTTATACAAAGATTACGAATATTAAAGTCCTCAACTCGAGTACAAGCTCTTGAAAAACGAATAAGTTGACAAATACACACCCCATAAGAAGTTGCTCGGGGAACATCCCCATCCAAGAATTCCCATCCCCATTCAAAACTTCGTGTTTCCACTAATCAACTACCTTTTTATGGGCAGAACAAAGACATGTCAAAGTAGACATAAAAGTCGAACCAGGAAAGGTAGCATTCAAGGACCGAGGTCAAACAAAATAACGCACAGAAACAAACAATTACAAAGTTGAATTAAAGGCAAGATATGACATCACAAACATAAAAGGGCTACATCTTGTGCGTGAGATACACGCATTTTTGTGTTAAATCACGCTCACACTCACCACGATTTCTGTACTGTTTCTGAAAATTGTTCGGCTTAATGAATTGAATTACAGTGTATGATCATATGAACAGTATAACCGATTACACGGTGATATATGTGTTGATTTGTGTTATGCACCAGGTTTTAATTTTGGAAAATTACCTGTGATTTCCTAAAAAACTGTGTTGAATTAACATTTTGAAATTCAAATACACGTCTTGGACTTCACGCCACTAAACGCCCCTTGGGCCCCTTCTCACTTTTGACTTACGCTGGGCCTCACGAAAAACCACATCCTGATAGAGGCAGGGTTTCTATTTTCTAGTATCGAGTTTCGAGTAAGAAAAGTGCGTTTCGAGTAAGAAAGTGAGTTTCGAGTTACAATTAAAAAAAACTTTGTAAATGAGTAGGGCTCATTAAGTTGTGACTACTAGATTCTTGGAACCTTTGTCAATGAGTACTGTAGGGCTCATTAGTGACTGTAATAGAGTCTTCGAACCTACTCCGAGGTGGGTGAGAAGCGTGGAAGATGAATTCTTAACGCCCAATATGGCATCACAAAACGCACAAACTACTCATAAACGAAAAAAAAAAAAAAGAACATGAATCTGATACTGAAGAACCAGTGATCAATCAGTCCTTTCATCGTTTTCTCATCATCGAATCGGAAAACGGGGAAAGGCCTGTTGCAGATATGTCACCTTTTGTGATTCAAAAAACTGTCCATTCCATTGCTGGACATGTAAAACAAATTAAAAAATTAAAAAACAAAACTCTTCTTATTTAAACGGAAAAAAAATCTCACTGATAATTTACTAACAATAACACAAAATTAAACACAAAAGACAAATGCTACCCTCACTCCTCTATGAACATCTCCAAAGGATCTCTCCGGAGCTCGCCGAAATAAACCATAAAGAGGACTAACTTAAAATTATTTAATACAAAATATTATTGTCCCCCACATCTTGCAATACCCCGTCTGTACCCAAGAACAAGTAAAGGTGGTGCATATCTGCAATTACATGTTGACGCCTACATTCCCAAACCCGTTACGTTGTGCTACAATTTGCCAAGCCGTTTGGGTACCACCAAGTCCAGGTGTGTACTAAAGAAGAACAAATGTGGCGAGTCTGCATTCAAGCATAACGAATCAGATTGTCCTAACGACCTCAAATATACCAACTGCTGTCTAGGCCATCACGCAAATTCGAAATTTGTGTGAATAAATTAAAAAGAAAGAAAAAGAAATCATAACAGTTAAATATACATAAAACATTCCCCTTCCACAAGCACGAAAATTGATTGAAGAAAAATATAAAATTTCAAGTCCGAACTCGTACGCATCTATTCTCAAAAACAACAGCAACACACATAGAACGCAATACGAACCACAGTCAGAAATACAAAAATACAAAGAATACTTCCTCGGTATCAAATCCAAACAAAAGTCAAGAAATACAACTTAACAAACCAAAAAAAAATTAAATTGTTCACCTAATCAAACTTTTTTCATTTAAAGCAAACACAAAATCGACAAGCTCTGGCAATGTCAAGTACTTCCTCGGTTGGAAGGCCTAGTGCTGCTGCAACTAGGGAAGTTGGAAAGCCTAGTGCTTCTCCGACTAAGGAGCACAAGGAGCAGCCAAAAGTGTCTAACGGCCCTATTGAGCTGCATAATAAATTCGAACAGCTCATGGACATTTCAGAGCCAGCATGCACTGCCACTTTCCATCTTCTGCCACTTCCATCTTCCCATGAAAGATTAGTTGAGGTGCCACTTCGGCTGACTTCTTCCGGGGAGGAGGATTCATCAGTGGAGATGTCACTACTTCAGTCTCCTAAGACCTCTCCTAAATCTAAGGCCAAAAATAAAAATAAAATTAAAAATCGCCTTAGCGTTGAATAATGGGTAAAACTAATAAGATCATTCAACGGAATTGTCGAGGTTTGAAACCAAATTATTATGAAATCAGCTTAATTTTAAATGAACACAACCGGATTGCCTTTTGTCTTCAAGAAACATTCTTGAAGACAAGTGATCAGGTATCTTTTAAACAATACTCACTATACAATCATATTTGTGATACCAGGGACAAGGCGACTGGTGGAGTTTCGATAATCGTTAATCGAAACATTCCTCACAGAACTGTTGCATTGAAAACAAATTTGCAAGCTATTGCGGTCAGTGTGACGATGCACAGAGTTATAACAATATGTTCCTTATATTTACCACCTAGTTCTTCACTAGACCCTAAATATCTAAATCACCTAGTTGCACAATTGCCATCACCTTGTATACTCTTGGGTGATTTTAATGCACACAACTACATCTGGGGTTGTAAAGGTATAAACGATAAAGGCAAGAAAATTGAGGATTTCTTGACCAAGAACAATTTGTGTCTTTTTAATGATAATAAAGAAATATAAAAAGATCGGACAGGGAAAGTAGCATTCAAGGAGGACTGTCAACCACAAAACACAGGAACAAACATGCAAACAAACAAAAAAGAAGGCAAAAGTAACAATAAAAGCAAACGATATCACAAACACAAAATGGTTGGCAATAGGGCTACCGCCTTGGAACGGTCAGTGGCAAAGTAGGCCACTGGGGGTTTAACCCGGTTCTAGGGTGCACCAACCTTACACTTACCCTACTGCCATCCCATTAAAACAGTGTAAATAAAGAAATCCCCGCCATGATCTAATCTCTAACCAACAAGGCAGCATCAATAGGCAATATAAGTAAAACACAAATATGCTCGTGTACTTATTTACATCCTGCTACAGGTTCTCATTCTTCCATTGATTTAGCAATATGCGATTCAACGCTTTCGATGGATTTTTTGTGGAGTGTTGGAGACGACCTCTTTGGAAGTGACCACTTCCCCATATTTCTTGAAAATATCGGCCCTCCACTTTCCGAAAAAAACACAACGATGGAAACTTCGCAAGGCTGATTGGGCTATATTTCAATCTCTTTACGAGGAACAATTAAAGCCTTCCGTTTTCGAGGATGTCGAAGACGAAACTACTCTTTTTACCAAAACTCTTTATGATATAGCTGATCAAACTATTCCAAAAACCTCGGCAAATCCAAAACGCCCACATAAACCATGGTACGACGATTGCAAAAAGTCAGTCAGCGATCGTAAAGCTGCATTAAATAATTTTAACGTGCGTCCAACTCAAACAAATTTAGATAACTTTAGAGTTTTTCGTGCGAAAGCCCGTCGTACTATTAAGGATAGCAGAGGAAATCCTGGAGATCTTACGTCTTTCAGTATTGGGCCAATTTTGTCCCTTATCATACCTAGTCCTTTATTTACATCAAAATGGTTAACGACGTTGCGTTGTAAACCTTCGCCTCTCACCGATGCGGGTTCGAACCCCATTGGGAGCCCGACTTGTAAGTGAGGAAGTGTCGAATCTTACGGATGGCGGGAGGTGTACAGTAGTGGTTCTACCCAGGTCTTCCTCCACCACAAAAATCGACCGTCATATATAAATTTACATGTGTTGAAAATGACGTAAAACACCATACAAACAAACAAACAAAACAAAATTTACATCAAATATTCACTTACTGAATACGCAAATTCAGTTTTTCATGAATATCCAATTTTTTTTTAATTAATTCCAAATAAAGCTATCAAATGTTCCTTTAATCACATTAGCAAATGTCTCTTTAATCAAAAACAGTCTCTTTAATACAATCGTTAATTGTCATTTCAGTTCAAATTAATTTCCAGTATTTCCGGTTTAATCCAAATATCTTATTTCACTGTTATTATTTTAATGGCCGGCGGCTTTTTAATAATAACATGAAGTCAACATAAAGTAACTATTTATTCTTTAAATAGATATTTAAACAATATTACCTAAACTTTTTGTAGTCAGCTCTTAATTAATACAAGAGCAAAAATAACCGATATTTCAATAAAATAGCGGTATTTTATCTACGGCGAAAACGACCAGTAAATCAGTACTTATTTCGACGGACGAGAATAAATAAAATTACTAGTCACCTTTAGGGATGCCAGGAACCCTTGTCGTGCCCTTAAGTTTATTCTCTTACTGCTCTGGCTTCTGCAAAGTCATTGAGTACCTTCATTGTGGCTTTCTAGGCTATTGTTTTTTTGTATTATATTTACACGAGCATATTTGTGTTTTACTTATATTGCCTATTGATGCTGCCTTGTTGGTTAGAGATTTGATCATGGCGGGGATTTCTTTATTTACACTGTCCTGTTTTAATGGGATGACAGTAGGGTAAGTGTGAGGTTTGGTGCACCCTAGAACCGGTTTAAACCCCTCAGTGGCCTACTTTGCCACTGACCGTTCCAAGGCGGTAGCCCTATTGTCAACCCTTTTGTGTTTGTGATGTCATTTGCATTTATTATTGCTTTTGCCTTCTTGTTTGTCTGTTTGCGTGTTTGTTTCTGTGTTTTGTGGTCGACTGTCCTCCTTGAATGCTACTTTCCCTGTCCGATCTTTTTATATTTCTTTTTAAAACTAGATTTGAAATAACCACAGAATTTCAGATAATCATTCAAATAACCCGCCACATGTATAATATCACCAGTCACCTGAAGACCGGATTTCAAATAAACCCGCCAAAGGAACCTCTGAGAGAACTGACTTTTCATTGACAGATGCGCTATATACACCCTTGGGTCATGATCACGTCATGCAAACTGACAAATGATTGACGGTCCGGTGGTGGTGTGTCTGAATGATCCAATCAAAACTATCTAGTCCACCGGTAGCCAATGAAATTGGAGACCGGTGACCAGGCAAGGATTCAGCCTCACCGGGCTTCAGCTGACCGTCGATCACCGTTATTTGCCAATAAGTAAGTAAAACATGTTTTAACATGGTGCAGACGTACATGAAGACATTCCTTGTTGAATTACGAAAAGAATGATTTTTTTTTTATTCTGAACTGTGCCTTATTAATCACAAACATCGTAGACAAATACTTTGAAGTGGGCAGGCTAAAACTACGCTATGAAACTTGGCTACTGTGACCAAAATGTGGAGATTATTTTATAACTAAGCATTTAAACAATGAATAATATCAACTAGGTTGCAAAGTTACATAATTTCTATAACATGAAGTGGTGGTATTAAACAAGATTAATTTATAGAGCGATAAATTACTACCAGACCTTTATCGGCACCAACAACAATGTCAGTTGCTAATGTGGAAATCTATCAAATAATGCTGTTTAAGTGCAATTTAAGAAATGAAAATGATAATTCCTGAACACACCAAGGTGTATGTTATGTAAGTGAACAGATTTATACGTTTAGAATTAATAGTAAAGGAATCACATTGTATAATGGTACCGAGATGTAATGTAAACAATGATGCCCCCAAATCTTACATACCCCCCCCCCCCCCCACACACACACACACCCCCCCCCCCCACCCCCAAACTTTCAAAAATAAAAATCTCCTGAATTTTACAATACATACAGTTTGTGTTGAAATTCAATTTCTAATTATTATAGTTTGTTCATTGATATATTAACTTCACAATACTGACACAACTGGCATGGCGCAATCGGTAGCGCGGCGGATTTGTAACCGGAGGCCCCGGGTTCAATCCTCCGTGGTGCCACTGAGTTCCGTTGGTGTGTTCTTGGGCAAGACACTTTCCCTTAGCCTCGTCCGTCGGATGGGGACGTAAACCGGGCAGGTTCCCGGAGTCCTATGTTTCCTTCCCCTCTCTCTGGGGCGGCTCTAAATAACCTATACTGTGTTGATGAGCCGTTAAACAACGTTCATTCATTCATTCTGACACAACTTAACACAACTTGACAATTCCTTAAAGAGTTATTGTCAACCCTTTTGTGTTTGTGATGTCGTTTGCATTTTTTTTATTACTTTTGCCTTGTCGTTTGTCTGTTTGCGTGTTTGTTTTTGTGTTTTGTGGTTGAATTCTGCTTTCCCTGTCCGATATTTTTATCTTTCTTTACTGTTATTTTAAATTACCCTTTTTTTCTTCTTTTTCAGCTCAACGGTGTTTTGGATTGGCAGCGGGCTAAAGTCACAGCATCTCATTGTGTGTATTTCGCATTATCGCGGAGCATTCAGTCATCTGGAGCCACTCACTAGATATCACATGTCCCAATGCGATTTGTCTGAGATGTTGATAGACAACATACGAACTTGCAAGGAACGTGTCTTGTTTCTGCGCAGCTGGAGAGGGGCTTCCTGGCAACACGAGGAAATTGAATTCATTAAGCATTTTACGACGCTCAAGTTTTGCCATATTTGCACCACGTGCGTTTAGAATTCTGAAGAACAGCATCTCTACTTGCAACAGTTTCTGATCAGGGGAAAGTTCCTGCCATTCCTTTGGGGGCCGATTGGCGGTAAAACTACTTTCATCTACACCCCCATTGACGTATTGCTGGTGGAAATAATGGGAGTGCATCAAGCCGGAGAAGTCGCGTTGCTCTGTTTTTCAGCGGACTGAAATGGGAGACGGAAGTGATTCCGTGACTGGAATTGGCACTCGAAACTACTTCTGGAACTTCACAGGGCGGCCTTGATTTCCGTGAGACGGCAACACATGGTGGCTTAAATTGTCTCCCCTTAACTGGTGGAAGGGACTCGCAGGACACAGGTTTGGACGATGCGGTGGTATAGTGTGTTTGGGCCATATGAACTGGAATCACTGGTAGTGGATTGGTATCTTTTGCCAGAAGAGGACATGGCGAAGGAACGCGATCTGTTGGAAGTTGCAGTGGTGTATCTTCTGACAGAAGAGGAAATGGTGTGAGGACCGTTGGATGAGTAACATCATACTCATGGATATCGACCATAATGTTATCGCGTTAATCCTGCAGGGGCGTTGAGGATACAGATGCCGGTGGTATTGACTCTGGTAGCGAGACCAATGACTCTGGATTCAGCCGTTGAGGACACCGGTTTGGGCGATGCGGTGGTAATGTGTGTTTGGGCCATAGGAACTGGAATCACTGGTAGTGGATGGGTATCTTTTGCCAGAAGAGGACATGGCCAAGGAACGGGATCTGCTGGAAGTTGCAGTGGTGCATCTTCTGCCAGAAGAGGAAATGGTGGGAGGACCGTTGGATGAGTAACATCATACTCATGGATATCGACCATAATGTTACAGATGCCGGTGGTATGGATTCCGGTAGCGAGACCAATGACTCTGGTAGCGAGACACGTTGTTTTCAAGTGAAAGGCGTGGTATTTTCGGTTCAGGGACGTTCAATAAGACTTCAGTGGATGACGAGGTGTCCACTAATTTTCTGCCTTGTGTTAATGTCATTGTCCTCAGTGGCCATTTCGAAGTGATTGTGAGGACGCGAATATTTCAGCGAGGCCATTCTTTTAGCTAAAGCCCGCATGCCAATTGTGTCATCAAACAAGTCACTGGTCAAGTGAACTCTGACCTTGACTTGCTCTATTGTTACATCCACATAAATGTCCTTGGGATTTAGTGACACATAAACCACTTGGATTTCCCCATTTTCATATGACTCGGTGTGTACAAAAGAGTATGAGAGTGGACCTTTGGAAACGGCCAAACACGACATATTCGAAATATTGCAGTCACGCTCTCTAGCCCCGGGTTGAGCAGAACTCAATATTCATAAAATCAATAGTACAAAATTTTAACCATCCGGAAGATGGCATGCATATGGCGGTGGACATGGAGTATATTTCTTCCCCATGTCGTACGGCGTATGGTCCCAGTATCTTATAAAATTAAATGCCCCAAAGAGCGAATTAAAAATAATGGAATTTAGTTGGGAACAGCTAAAGTCCGGCAGGCAGAGTAAAGTCCTGGCTAGCTAACTCCCAGCCATCTAGAATTTGTTGTCTGGAGCGCGTAGCTTTTGGGCCTATCATTCGGCTCCACATCAGCATGACTGTACGTAATTTTACAGCGCTTGGAGACGATCGATCAGCGATGTTTACATTCTTCATGTACGCTGCCGGATGAATAGACAATAAAAATGCATGGCCCTCGCTGAAAGCATCCTCCGGTAACTCCTTATAGTCACAAGCGTGAGCTTTTGCACAGTGAACTTTCAAATCACTGACCCTCTGGAAGAAATATAAAAAGATCGGACAGGGTAGCTGTGCACAATGGACAGACCACCGATAACAACCCATGTTCCCCCTCGACATGGTGTTTTAGATGTGTCTTACTGTTGAAGGTTGTCTTGCAGGAAGAACAAGACTCCATCCTGAAATATAGGACATTGTTTAATTCATCTCCACTGATCCGATGTTTTACTATTGATTTTTATTTTTTATTTATTAATTATTTTTTTCTGAAGCTTCCATAACATATTCATACAGAACATATATATATATAAGTTTTCACATATTGATATTATTTACCGATATCATGCAAAATGTACTCATTTTTGATAAACTCATTACATTTTTTTTCTTATTGTGTCAAGTATCTTATTTTAAATATACATATAACAATAATAATATGATGTTACTCTGCAAACAGATTACTGAAGAAGGGAAATGTTAAATCATGGATTCATGCATTTTATGTAAAGATGTACTGACAAAAAATAAAATAAGTTTAGCAAGCTTTAATGTACATTTAGCTTAAAGAAATTACATGCTATTTTATAATGTGAAGTATTATAAAACCTTTGCATGACATAGGGTGATCTTCTCTTTCACTGATTTGTTGTGATCCGAGTTATCTCCCATTTACTTAAAACAGCGTATTTCATATTTCAATACGATAAAATATGATAAATAACATGGTAAAACGTCACTAAATAACAGTTTAACAGTTATGGGTTTCAAGTTATAAGAACACACAAAATCAACGGATACTAAACCTTGTCATTACATATGCACCAAAGTTTTTTAAAAAATGGACATTACCTCCCTTTACATTGAAATAATGACTAAAATTATAAAATCCGTAGATTAAAACGTGTTATTTTTTTCAACTCAGATATCGTTTCAAACACAATGCCTGCATATATCTGCTCATTATGTTAATTATATTGTTAATGACTGCCACGCATGGCCTATGTATATAGAATATGTGCAAATGGATTTGTCATGCAATTTACCTTTTTTTCCCCTCAGCACACTTATATTATATGGTTCGTATAATTTTTTCCAGCACACTTATACTATATGGTTTGTATAATATAATACTATATACTATCGAATATGCACGTTAGGTATTTTATGTATAAATAATGACCAATATCAAATCTTCACCATATATATATATTTTATATAGACCTGCAGCAATATATTATCAAATATGCATTATTGTATATTTCATTTATATATATATACATGTATCAGCTTCATTTCAAGTATGCGCCATTTTGTATTTCTATATATATACACACATGTATCAATATTTTCTCACACTCATATATATACCACTCTCACCCACATACACATATTATTTACACATATATGCACATAGGATTTTTCTAGGGTATTGTAGGCATTTAGTATGTCTATGATTATGTCGTATTAACTGTACGGATATGTATGGATTACTTTTTTTTTTGGAAAAAAAAGTGAGAAAAGTTTAATACAAAACAATTTCTAGAACTTAAATATATAACTATTGATTTTATTAATATTGAGTTCTGCTCAACCCAGGGCTAGAGGGCGTGAGCGGTAGCTAGCATATTTCACTATCGCTCATGAACAGTCTCAATCAAACCGAGACTGCAATATTTCGTATGTGTCGTTTTCGGCCGTTTCCAAAGGTCCATTATCATACTCTATCTTAGTTATATTTACATACTTCAAAAATGTTTGTGTTATTTAATAAAGTTTATAATCTACCCGTCCGGTGTAAGTGTTACGAAAATATTTCGTTAAAATCACTACTTTCACAATGTAACTATATATGCCTATATTGCCAGATTCACAATAATTGTTTGTATGATGCCTCAGTCATTAATGTCATTAAAATGATCTGTTGTTTATCTGATTAATAATATGTTGATTGAGAATTACAACTAATGAAGCGTGGGTCGTTCCGCAATATTTAACTTCACGAAATATTCTCGACGCGGTTTATCAAACGTAAGTATCCCGATATGACATGTGTAATTTAAATCGCGAAATGTTAATTTTGTTATACTATTATTTCACATCAAAATTCGCAGAACATATATTGTTCATAATAAGTGTCCCGTCACAGATCCAATAGACCCCCCACCCCCACCCCCTCCCCCACGAAAAGTAACCCACCTGTTGACCGTGGGTGGCGACCCGTGTCGTTGGAGAAGGGAATCCTGGTGGTTGAGTGACGTGAAGATCTGGTAGTTATCTCCGCGTTACAACACACCACTTTGGTCCGGACTTCAACTAGGTTAGCCCGATCTGATCAATCAGTTTGTCACGCCAGCTATACGGGATCTTAGCTTCTTGTTTAATTCACATCTCTCTCAATCCGTCTCGTTTAACATCTTACTCCCTTATTATTTTGTCCTCTTTAAACAAAATGTAGAAAGGATCCTTTATGGCGGTGGCGCGAGGGCTAATCATGTATTTCTGAATGCTATATGGCTATACTCATTCCACTTTTAAGCAGAACATAAGTGCGGCTCTTTGACTTTTTAGTTAAGGGGTTATACTCTTCACGTATTCTTTTCACGTATTCTCTTCACGTATTCTCGGCATTTGTCTGTCGGATATCCACAGCAAATGTCCCCTTGTTGGACTCCGAGTTGGGTGGGAAGCGTGAAGAGTCAATACTAATTCCCCATTATGGGACGGAAAAACGCACACACTACCGATACTCCATCAACTTCAATTTCTGGTTCTAAACGTTCAAGAAATAGACCAGGACCT